>PVLD010030019.1:0-17345 GCA_004027595.1 Dinomys branickii
TGCTTAGCATTAAGTGATATAATACAATAGTAGAACCATGTTAGCCCTCCTGCACATATGTATATTCGTGAATATTCCTCTATACATACATACATACATTTTTGTCTTTTTCTTTTCTCCTTTCCTTCGTCCCATCCGTTCTCTGTTTTTGAACAGATTTCCTTCATGACTTTTAGTTTATATTCCCACCCTCGGGTTAACTCTACTTCTTATAACTACTCTTTCTCCCTCCATCAACTCCCCACAAAAAAAGCAACCTAACTTTAAAGAAGCACAAAACTTACTCTTTTTACTTAGACAAGGTCTGTCTTATTCTGTAGCCCCAGCCTGGCCCCAGATTTGCAATCCTCCTCTTCAGCCCACGGAGCCCAGCTCCGAAATTTACTTCTTAAAACAAGTCATATGAAATATTGCCTATTCAATTAAGGAAGTGTTTAGCCTAAGTGAATTCCTCTACGTCGGATCTAATGAACTCCAACATTATCATTTTTTTCTTTTACTGTGCTATTTTAAGAGTAAATTATATCCCTTTATTTAAAATAACAGTTATTTCCTTAATAATTTGCCTGGGTTTTTTTTTTCTTTTTGGTTTTTTGTTTTGTACTGGGGCTTAAACTCAGGGCCTTGTATATGTGAGGCAAGTGCCCTGCCACTGAGCTACAGCTTCAGTCTTCTAAAACTTGAGACAGGACCTTGCTAAGTTGCCCAGGCTGGCGTTGAACTTGTGATCCTCCTGACTTAGCCTCTTGAGTATCTGGGATTACAGATGTAATCCCATTTTCTATTTGAGAAATGAAATTTAGCAACACCTGAGCACAGCATTGCCCAACATATTATACCACATAAAGCAACGTTATTCAAAGCTGATCCACATCAGCTGAGGATCCTAGCTGTTTAAATTTGGATTCTAATTCATTAGGAAAATGACAGGGCCTGCAGTCCAGTCTTTCCAGTCACCTGCCCCTGTGACACCGATACTGCTGGTCTCACAGCAGTAGGAATTTAAAGAGAAACAGAAAAAGTCCACATGGCTCTGCAGACTCTAACACTGCATCTGTTAACACCAACATACCGCACCATTGGCACCGTGTGCTACTTTTTGCTGTCAGCTTTGTAGGATCCCAGTGGGCCTTTCTACATTCTGAAGAACATGTAATTTCTGGAGTGACATCATGAATATGAGTATGAATATAAATATAAGTAACAGGGCCAGGAAATCCATAACCGTCTCACACTACCCTGCTGGGGATGCATGGATTTGTAGACTACTTAGCACATGCCTCCCAGTTCTTCTTTTGCTAGAAATGGTGTTTCTGGCAGTGGAGAAGAGGTAAGCAGGCTAGAACATAGCAACTCCAACTGTCAGAAAATAAGGGTTCAGGTCAGGCAAACCTCAAATCAAAACAGAATTTATAATTCAACCACCTTCACGTGGCCAGGGAGGAACCAAGTGAATGCACTAATTAAGAATGAATTCACCTCAGTTTGAGCTCAAGAGGCTGAAGTTGATGGTTGTGCAACCTTTAATCCCAGCACTCTGGATGACTGAGGCAGAAGGATCACAAGTTTGACCCCAGTCCAAGTGACTGAGACCTTACCTTAAAATAAAAAATAAAGGGCTGAGGATGTAGTGTGAAGGCCCTGGGTTCACCCCTAGTACTTCTAAAGTAAAACCAAAACATTCTGTGAGGTGAGAGAGGCACCCCAATAGCCTAAAATCTTGCCATGTGGAATGTGGTTCTAGGATTAACTGATTAAGACATTTTTCATACAATATGACTCTTAAATAAGCGAACTTCTTCATCCTGCTTAATGGAAGAAAACAGTAGCCAATGATAATTATCCGTAAGTGCTTTTCTATTTTTAATTTCAATAATGACCTGTGACCTTACAACTAACCTCCCATGTGAGACAGTAACTTCCTTAGCCTATGGTTTATAAGTGCTTGGAGAGTCTTATGTTTGTGTTTCAGTAGGACCAACCTCATTCCTAACACGGATGCACTCTCTAGCCCGACTTCCACACTGGCGCTGAGGGGTCCATGTGTTACACACCCAGAAGTACTGTCAGGAGGGAGGCCTGTTTGGGGCTGGCCCTGTAAGTTTCAATAGCACTCCCTCTTTCCCTCCATGGCCGGAAGGTGGTAAAGATGAAAACTGTGGACAACTGTTTTTGTCTCTGACCTCTTGGGGCAGGGAGTCACATGGACGTGCAGGCCTGGCAGAGTGTCCTGATTTCATGAACTAGTAGCAGCACGGAGAAGCCTGTCAGGTAATCTCCATATGCTCCCTTGGTAAGATGACAGTAAAGTCACAATGAAGCCAAAATTATCTTCAGGGGTAGAAGTGAATCAAATCAGTTTCCACAGGACTCTCAATAGGAATAGAGTCAGCTGGGCTGCTCGGGCCACAGAACCAAAGGGAGGAGCCTCACAATAACCATGCCCTCTCTGTGCTACCTGCCCAGCTAACTCCTATCCTTAAACCATGTACTACATTTCAGCACATTTTAGTTTGACCCAGATAAGCCTTGTTCAAATTCTTTTATCAATTTTCATGATTCTACTTCTACCAAGTACCTAGAAGGTCCTACCAAGAGACGGAAAGTAGAGAAGTGGTTTGCAGAGGCCGGTGAGAACGTGAAGTTACTGCAGACTGAGGTGCTCATTAAGAATTAATGAATGAGTGCTTTCCTGGTTCCAACATTCATTTCTCTGAGCCTTGAGTAAATAATTCTATGGTTCATTGACACGGAGCCTGAAAATCTAGTTTGTTTCTATTAGAAATTAACCATTGTCCAACTACAATTCCTAAATCGTGAACAAAACCATGATCTAAGAAACATGAGAATAGAGACATTTCAGTCACAATTACTTACATAACTTAAAAAACATTTTTTAGGAAATGCAAAATTGGGCTGGGGATACAGCTCCGTGGAATAAGCGCCTGCCTAGCAGGCGCAGGGTCCTGAGTTCGATCCCCAGTACCGCCAAAAAAAAAAAAGGAATTGCAAAATTAAAATATGGCAAACTATAAGCATTACAGCGTGGGAGCCCGTTAAGGGGCACGAAGCGACAAAGCAGCCAGGCAGACACGGCGCACGCTGAGACCAGAAACGTTTCTCTGCTGCTTCCTGTCAGCCACTGTCTCTCAGCCGTGTTAGGCCATTCCAGCTACTCTGTGAAAAAGCCAAGACTCATCTTTGCCCAAGAGGAAAAGACACTCATGCGAATATTGACACTGTAAAGTAACAAATGCTTATAACAGTGGAACAGCACTGCTAAATAATTTTTGCAATTACAACACTGAAAGTTTTTGATCACTTGTATCAGAGTACAATCTCTGGTGCAGAATGAAGAAGGCTCAGACCCATGTCTGTACCCCAAATTGGAGTGCTCCACTTTGAAACTCCTAAGAAACTCAGTTCCCTTATCAGCAATTTAAAACAAAATCCTAATCATATCTACTGAAGACAACAGATATAATACGTAGCGAGTACTGGATCGTATACAAGATTAGCTCATCTGTGTCCTTCCTCTCCCTACTCTCCTGTGCTATTTTCTTTTTAACCCTGGTACTGGGGACTGAACCTTGGCCCTCTCATTGGGCTACATCCCCTGTCCTTTATTTGTATTGAAATAGTCTCTCAAAAGTTGCCCAACGAGGCTCAAACTTGCAATCCTCCTGCCTACACCTCCCAGAGTTGCTGTACCAACATGCCCGGCATCGACTTTGAAGCGGGCAGTTCCTGCAGCCCACACACTTCCTCAGGAACTCTCATCATTGCCCACTTACTCCAGTGGGTCCTGTCAGAAAGTCCCGGCACTCACAAAATGTGCGCTCTACAAACGAGCTGGCACCCCTTTCTCAAAAATTACCAAACTACACAGACACCTGGAGTGGGTCCCTGCAATTCTGTTATGTGCGGTAATGGAGGATGAACATGCAGTAGTGCTGCCTTAACTTAGTTTAACTTTCTGAGGTTTCAGTCATCCATGGTCAGTCATATGAGGAATATTAATAATTCATGATCACTGTGAAATAATGCAAAAGTATTTCAAAATGTGTCCCATTCTAAGCAGTCTGAGAAGATCTCACACCATCTTGCTGTCTTACACCTACAATGGTAGATGTGAACGTCTCGCTGTCCAACATGTCCGCACTAAGGGAGCTGCCTGCCTGTCAGCCATTCAGGGCCCCTCTCAGATACCTATCAGCTGCCACGCGACTGTACTTCTGTTCATGTAACCTTGCTTTACTTAATAAAGGCTCCAAAGTACAAAAATTGTGATGCTGGCTATCTTAGTATAGCTTATAATTTTCTATTTTATTAGCTATTATCATTAATCTCATTGTGCTTAATCCGTAAGTTATGTTTTACTATAGATACATATGTACAAGAAAAAATATAGTATATATGGAGTTGATACATAGTTTCAAAAGACACATGTATGACCCTGGACCAATTCTCCATAAAACTTTAATAGTAAAAAAAAAAAAAAAAAAAAAAAAAAGACTTTAATAGTAGTAGTAATATTTTAGCCATAGTGGTGCATGCCTGTAATCACAGCACTGTGAGAGACAAACGCAGGAGCACTGCAAGTTCGAGACCAGCCTAGGTAACTAACGGCTGGGGATATAGCTTTGTACTATCTCATAGGACCTCTTTGTGAAAGCTGTACTGTCTCATTCTTTTCTTGGCAAAGCATACTGAGATCATGTTCTTAGAAATACAACTGTAAAATTTCTACCACCTCATTGAAATTCTGCATTGTTTAACTTCCATGAAAAATTTAAGCAATAAGTAATTTCTAAATTTTCAATTAAGAACAGAGCATACCTTTGTTCAAATAAAGAAATTAATGTCAACTAAAGCTGATTTCAGCTACCACTTACCGATGAATTACTTACTACACATTTTAGGTTCAGTGGAAGATTACATACTTACTCTTCTGAAGGGCTAAGCTTTCGTCATTTGGCAGTGAAAGTTTATTATGAGACAATCACACTCACCGAATTTGTTATGAAAACTCAACTGCCACCTCACATTACCAGTACAAAGAGGGGCACACTCTCCCCCACTCACAAAATATCAGACAAGCAAACCAAACCTCAAGCGCAGACCTGTTGTGGGGATGCAGGCGGCTCACTGGCAGTAGGCAGTGCATCTGCTGTCCCAGGAGGCTGCGTGTAAGCGGAGGATGATGGGGGAGCTCCTGGTGCACCATGCTGGAAGGGCGCCCCCGAGGAAGAGGGAGCAGGGAAAGCAGCAACAGGGCTGGAGGTAGGAGAAGAGGCCGGGTGCTGTGCTGCGTAGAGCGGAGCATGCCCAGAATGGGAAGCAGCGGAAGAGACATAAGGGGTGTTAGGGTGAGCGCCTGAGACAGGAGGAGCAGAAGGCTGCTGAGGTCGGTACATTGCCGGACCCCCTGTTCGCAAGGAATACTGCTGGGCTGGTTCATAAGCTACACCAAGGAGAAGAAACAGAAATTATAATTAGCTTCCAGTTTATTCAGACAACAACACAACCAAAAAGTTAGCTCATCCTGTGGAAATGATTATAATCATCTGTAACAAGTAATTAAAACCAAAACCTGACATTTATGGGCTGGGGTGTAGATCCACTGAAGAAGGCTTACCTGGCATATGTAAGGCACTGGATATAATTCCTAACATCACAAACCAGCAACAATAGCAGCAGCAACACACTATGGTTTTTGTAGGTCCAACGGCCTAAGTATACTTAATAAGATCTAATATGTGAAAACTGCCAGCCCGGATGGCTACTTTTTAGGAAAAGTTTTGAAGCATTCAGCCCTTTTCTAAGACCTTTCCTGTCCTAGAAAAAGACTGCACTGGTACTGTGCAATCACCAGATAGAACCAGGCAGGAATCGCACAATCCCAAAGCCCCTTCTACAGAAAATGTCTGGTCTCCAGAGCCCTAATGAGGGAGATCTTGACACCACTACATTCTGGGTGATGAGGGACTGGGAGAGACGGGCCTCTGCAGAGGGTGTCTAGGAGAACTATACAGTTTCTGGTGAGTGCTCTAAAGACAACACTTTCACACAGAGTGTTTGAGAGAAAGGCTGTACCAAATCTCCCACCATTTTGTCTAGTGAAACTGTGTATTATCTCTAAAGCTTTATTTAATAATTATTTTTTATTTTCTTTAATGGTTTGAACAATCTTCTACTTTTACATCTGGTAATCTGAGCAACTTCACTGCAGATAACAATATATAATAAAACAACCACTGTTAATTCCTACCATTTTGTTTTGAAACCCTGTATTATTTTTAATGTTCTTGCTTTGTTTTGTTTATGTGATGTTGGTATGTTGCTATTGTTCTTTTTTTTACTACTCTCTTTAAAATGAAAAAAAGTTATGAGTCAAAATATGGCTCAAAAATTTATGCCCTTGCAGATGTGAATATTTCTTACGCTTTCAATATAGATGTTTATCCTGGAACTCAGCTATCACGCCATTATTTATATAGTAATAAACTGAATCATGTTGTTCCCATCTCCCAAACTAACTGGAATGTAACATTTGACAATTGGTTTACTAGTTTCCTATTGATGTTACATTTGCATACAGAACACAAGTTGACCAGCACAGGGACTGTATGTAGGAACAAAGCAGAAATTCCAACTGAAGTGTTGCAATTTTAAAACAGAGAATTGTATAGTACGGTCTTTGGGTTCGGAAAGATATAACACTGGTTTTGTATATGGCAAAGAAAAACAATTTGTACTGCTGATGTCAACACTGCACCATGATGGAAATTTTGATCGGGAAACTTTGACAAAATGGAAGCCCGAGATGAAAACTTTCTACAACAAAAATAAAGGTGAGCAGCAACAATGACATCATTTGAAACACAAAGCATTGGCCAATGGTTTTGTTTTACTCAATCCTAAATACGTGAGGCATAAACAGCTTGATAGTTTACAGAGGAAATAACAAGTGCAAAATATCAGGCAGAAATTTTCTTAGAGGATTGGAACTGCAGCTTATAGGAGACCATTTACAGCAGCGGAAAAACAAGATGTTTCTGTCCGGGAAACTATGCAAAACAAATTGTGGAGACCCTGGTGAGCTGACAAGTGACCAGGTAGGTGCAGCATCTCAAAGACCTACTATGACAACAAGAAAACTAATGAGATAGTGACTATGCCCTACAAGAAGGTACAGGAAAACAAAACACATGTGCTATCAACGTAAGTGATGTTTGTGTATGTAGCATATAGCTGTCACGTGTAAAGGCTGCCTCAGCTGTGACAGTTGAACCAAAATTTATTTCTGTGGTAGACTTTTGTGTTTACATTGTAGTTCACATAGGTTTTTACTTTCAATGTTATGCTTTTGGTACACAACTGATGCGAAAATGCTGTTGTTTATTCTAAATGCATATTACATATTAAGAATTACTTTATTGATATTTTATGTTCCTGTTAACTATATACTACATAATATAATAAGAACTTCCTCACAAAACAGCAAGATCACTAAGATGTCAAGTATGTCCCACAAAAAGGTCAGGAAAGCAAGACACATGTGCTGTCAGTGTGAGCCATAGGTGTACAGGGAATGTGCTATTGTCATGTGTGCAGACTGCCTTGAGTGTGATAATTGAAGTAAAATGTTTTGTAAAGTGCTACTGATATTTTCATTGTATTTCATATAAGAACTTATGTTTTTCTTTTTTAGACTTAGTACACAAAAGTCCATGTTGAAAATTTTTATGCTTTTTTATAACTGCTCAATAAATATTAAAAATTCTTTTTTCCTGTTGTGTTCATGGTTTAGTATAAAACACATAAAATTTTTTAAATTCATGAATAGAAATATTCTGAAAAGAAATAAACATGGATCTAACAAACCCAAGTTTATGTGCCTTGAGGAAAAATCATGCCCTACATCTTGGCGTAGTTCTGGGACAGTTTGGATTAGGCTGTCTCACGAGGGCCAGTCACAACCGTGAGAACTTGCGCGCCACCAGAGGGCGCATGCAACCCCCACAACTTCCGGAAGTTCATCAGGAGGGGACGCTTAAAGACTGACATAGCTAGACCCAAGGCAGCTGCCGTACCCACTCCCCCCGCAAGTAAACAGGAAATAGAAGCGGTGTTTGGGAACTCAAGCGTCTGGAACGGGAAAAGGGACGGACTTCTGAGATTGCTCTTGCGGAGCTCGTGCCCTTTTTGTGTCTGGTCTAGACCCCCAGGACCGGACCGGCTCCGTGCAGAAGTTTTGTCGGAAGCGTGGCTGCATACTCCTACGTAAAGTCCACCAAGCTCGTGCTCAAGGGAACAAAAGACAGAAGGTGAGAGCCGGGGCGCGGCGAGTGGCTCTTCTTCCTTGCGCCGGCCTGGCCGCTGCCCGCACACGCGCGGGGAGGACGACCCTTGCGCCTGAGCGTCCGGGCCGCTGGGTGCTTCTGTGCGGAGAGCCGGGCGCACGCCCGCGGTCGACGAGCGTGGGCGGGGCCCAAGGGAGCGGAGGGTGCTGGGCGGGGGCGGGGTCCGCTCTTGTGCCTGTCCCCGCCAACCTCTGCGGACAGGTCTGTTTATTTTGATTGCGTAGGGCCTGATGACAGCCTCTTACCTTAGGGGAGATTCTTTTCGCCTGCTCTCTTAAAAAAAAAAAACTCGTCTGCTCTCTTAAAAGAAAAAAGGATTAATTTTTTTCCTGACTGTGGAACTGGGCTGAATCGCAGTGCGAATTTTACGGGTTTTTTCTAAGAATGTGGGCACATACTGACCCCACCAAAGACTAAATTTGTGTTTGTGGCAGATTGGTTAAAATTTCTAAGCTTCGCCGGGTGCGGTTGCGCAGGCCTGTAACCCCAGCACTCGAGAGGCTGAAGCAGGAGGATCACTGCGAGTTCAAGGCCAGCCTGATCTACAAAGTGAGCTCACTGAAAAAAAATACGTTTTTCTAAGCTTCCATTCATTTAGTAAAAACTCAGGTAAATGTTTCCATGTGCTCGTTGACGCTATTAAAGAATCATTAAGTGAGATAATAGTGCCAGAAAATCAAGCCGAAGCCAGGGAGGGGATAGCAGTGGCGATGTGTAACTGTGACCTCCTTTGGTAAACGTACCTGTCCATATCTCCACAGCTTGTTTCAACGCATGGATTTGTCCGTGTTTAACTACTTATGCAAATATTGAGCATTTCTTTCTAGTTTCAGTGATGCACAGAGTTTCAGGCACTTTTGGGGTGAGATTTGAAGACTGTGTGAAAGAGCTAATAAGCCACTATTTTTGAGACCTGCTGGAGGTCTGGAATGGAGAATTCATCTTGAATAAGCCTGCAGTTTTTACTCTGAGTTAACAAGGGAAGTTTGTTTCTGGGTTTTGGATTTTGTTTTGTTTTGTTTAAAGATGGTCCTGCTGTGAAGTCCAGGCTGGCCTCGAACTTGTGCTTTTCCTGCCTCAGCTTACCGAGTGCTGGGATTATACGCATGCGATACCACATCCAGGTAGAGTTTGCTTCTGAAAACACACTTTTAAAATGCTCCAGATGTGTTGTTATGGTTGATACATTGTGTCAACTTGGGGAGTCTAGAGGTTTAACTAAATAACTCAGCAGTTGTAAATCTTGGGGTAAACAGGATACGCCCTTACCCTTGTGGGACGTTGTTTATGTTAATTTGGGAAGCTTTAAAGGTTAACTGTGTGACTCAGCAGGAAGCCAGGTGTTTATTTGTATGCATTCTAAACCTGTGCAAGAGGAAGGCATACAGAGGGTGTGGGTGTAGAGAACCACCCCCCCCACCTCCCCTGAGCTGGTAGACTAAAAGAAAAGAAGGACTGGGTTCGAGTTCTTCGGAGGAGCTCTAGTCTTCACCTTCAGCTTGGTCGTCTCCTGGCTTCCGGTGCGGACTCTTCGGCTTCCGCCCGGGACTTCATCATAGACTCATCAGCATTTCGTCGCAGACTCAACAGACCTTGATACGGACTTGCACAGACACTGCGGTGAGCTCCAGGCCCCAGGCCTGGGCTGTTCAATCTCCAGTGTGCAGACAGTGTGCAGACACCCTCTGCACACTTCCTCATCTAACCCTGTAGCTGACCATTGTAAGCCAAATAGGTAATTTGTTGTATATTTGTATATCTTGTGCTAAATCTGTTTCTCTAGTAAACCCTGACTGATACATGTGTCTTGCGACTTTCCATCATAATTAACACTGATGTAGCAGTTTCTGTGAGTCACAAATTACTGTATTTTGCATATTACCTTTTTTCATGTATCTGTTTCTTTAGTTCTAATTCATATGCTGCAAAATTCCTCATTTGAAGTGTACGATTCAGTGGAATTTTTAGTGCATTCATGCGAGTCACCAACGTCTAGCTCAGCATTTTCAGCATCCCAAAAGGAACTCCTTCCCTCCTTTTTCTTCTCCCCGTGTCTGGCACCCTGTCTGCTTCTCTCTATTAGGATTTGTTATGAATATTTTATTTTAGTAAAATCATATATTAGACAGCTATTTAAAAGATAGCTTTTACTTAGTATAACATTCCTAAGGATCATCCATGTTGTAGCGTAATACAGTATATTTGCTCATTTTATAGTTGAATAATATTCGTCTATATTGCTAAGGTAAACGTCAGTTAATGGACATTTAAGTGATCTCCGCTTCAGGCCTACCAGAAATGATGCTACTGTGGATTCCCTTTTCTTAGTGTTTGTGTGGACGTTTTCACTTCTCTTGGGCCTGTAAATTAGGAATATAGTTACTGGATGTCAGGATAAATCTGTTTTAACATTTTAACAAAATCCTGTTTTCTGGGCTGGGATACAGCTCAGTGGAATAAGCGCCTGCCTGGCAAGCGCAGGGTCCTGAGTTCGATCCCCAGTACCACAGAAAAAATAAAATCCTGTTTTCCAGAGAGATCGCACTGTTTTACGTTGTCCTCAGTTATACATGCTGGTACGTATTAACTCTTAACCCCTAGAAGTAACTATATGACTTGGGTCATTATCCTCATTTTGTAAGCAGGGACACTGATTCACAAAGAGTTTAAGCATTGTTTCCAAAAATCACAGCTAAACAGTGACCGCATCAGACTGTACAACCAGGAAGTTTGGCTGCAGGGTCTGTCTGCTCTTAATGCTAACATAGGCACAGAAGCAGCTTTTCAGAACCCTGAGACAGTTTGTTAATGAAAATCACTGAAAATCAGGAGCTCATAAGTCACGATACAGCTTCAAAGACTCCTATGTACTTCCATATTGTGAGATTTAACATACAGGTCACTGTATCAGTGTGTAACTTTGTTTGATATTGGTGGTGAGTTGCTAGATGCTGTTTTCTGTGAAAAGTTGAGTTCTGTTGAGATGCCCTTAAAATTTTTTGTAGTTAGGAATGTATGACTTTTACGTTTTTCCTCAAGTACTGAGGTATCATTTAGAGTTTCAGAATCGTGCTATGTGTGAGCCATTGGTACCTTTTTTCATTTTCAGAAATGTAAAGGATAGAGAAAGCATGACTTGGATTTAGTAGGCGCTGTTACACTGCTCTCTTACATTCTCTTTTTTTGTTGTTGTTTTGGCGGTACTGGGGATCAAACTCAGGACCCTGCGCTTGCTAGGCAGGTGCTTATTCGAATCACTGAGCTATATCCCCAGCCCTCTCTCTTACATTCTCACTGTTGCATTCTCATCCGTGATTTTAAAGGCCTACTATACATAACTATTATTTACCTAAGTAGATTGTACAAATAATTTTTTTGTACATGCATGCATTTTAATCCTAGAGTTAGGGATTTGTCTCTAAAGGAGATATAATCACAGTAAAAATTATTTCAGAAACTGAGACGAATGAAAACGTAATTAAACAGAGTGGACCATCAAGGTAATGTATAAATGGTACTGAATGAAGCAAACCAAAGCAGACACATTTGTAAGCAGTTTTCCATTTAGTCATTGTGTCTTTCCACTCTATCAGTACTTTAAAGCAAATTTTTTTCTCTTTTAAAACTTACCATGTTTCATTTTGAAACTTCATGCATCATGGTTGCTTTAAAACTGTGTAAAAATAGGGCATAGTGTAGAGCTAATGGCTTTGAGCGTAGACCCCTTGAAATCTCAAGGGGAAGTAACACATTTGCTTCAGATAGCTTTAGTAGCTCAAAATGTTATAAGTAATGTATTACCGTCCTACTTTGATACAGGTGGAAAATTCTGAAGAACTTGTCTTCCAGAAATTTTTCTTAGTCTGCAAGACATTGATATAATTATTTTATTTAACATTACGTATAGGCTGGGAGTTTGGCGTATTGATACAGTGCTTCCCTAGGATGCAGGAGGGTCTGGATTCAATCTCCAGCACTGCAAAAACCAAATTCAGTGTATTTGATTAACGTGGCACAGTACTTATCAAGTGCAAAAAATTTAAAATCATTTGGTATAACATTCTTAAGATTTGCTAATCATAAGACTGTTGATAGTGATTCTGATTGAAACATTGTTTCTTTTATTGAAAACAAGTATAAATAACTCAGATTATCTGAATCTGTCCCTCAATTAATTTGATTACCTTCTACTAGTCTTTAGCTAAAAAACTTTTTCTGTCCATTAGATTTTTTGTGGTGAAATATACTAAGTTATAATTTTCTGTTTTAACCTTTTTTAAGTTTATATATGAGTATTGCTGAAGTACGTTCACATTGTTGTGCATCCATCACCACTACCAATATCTAAAACTTTTTCCATCTCAGAAAACCTAAACTTTGTACCCATTAAACCTTATACCCCGCTTCTTCCAATCCCAGTCGCTGGTAACTACCACTTTACTTTCCCTCTCCATGAATGTGACTATTCTAACAGATGAATAGAATTGTACAGTATTTCTCTTTTGGGGAGGCCTTTTATTATGTAGTGTAATGTCTTTAAGGTTTGCTCATGTTATAGCATGTGTGAGAATTTCCTTATTTTATGCTGAATAATACTCTTGTACATATTTTGTTTAATCTTTCATCTCAGGGGTTGCTTGGTTTGCCTCCATCTTTTGGCTGTTGTCAATTCTACTCTGAACATGGCTGTACAGTTACCTCTTCAAAGCCCTGGTGTCAGTGCTTTGGGGCCCAAACCCAGCACTAACTGTATGGCAGTTCTATTTGTAATTTAAATTTGTTGAATTTACATTGTTTGTTTTGATACCAAGAATTGAATTCAGGATCTCACTCTTGCCAGGCAGGCACCATGCCACCGAGCTATACCCCCGGCCCTCTATTTGTAATTTAAAAAAAAATCTCAGACTTTTTCCATAGGAGATGCAACCTTTTACATTCTCTCCAGCCATGCCCAAGACTTTCAGATTTTCCACATCTTCACCAGAACTTGTTTTCTTGGTTTTTGATAATAGCTAGGTGATAACCATCTTTTTATGTGCATCCGTATTTTTTACCCATTTTTTGTGTTATTTTAGAGTACGTTTTCTGGAAATTAGTTCCTTATGTATGTAATTTGCAAATCTCCCCTTCTGTGGGTTGTGTTTTTCCATATTAAAAATGGTGTTTAATGTACAAAATTTTCTTGAAGTCCAGTTTGTCTATTTTTCTTCTATCATATGTGCTTCTCATGTCACACCCAAGAAATCAGTGCAAAGCCCAATGTTATAAAGCTTTCTGTTTGCTTCTAAAAGTTTTATATAGTTTAAGTTTTTGATTTTAAGTAAATTATAGTTCATTATATATACTTTTAATAATACTTCAAATTAGTTATGAAAAGCTTTAAAAAAAAAAAAGAAAAACAAAAACCTGAACTACTACCTGAGTAGGTAATTTTGTGTAGTGTGTTTTGCTCAATTTTAAGAAACTTTTAAAATGGAAATTTCCAAATTAATACAAATGTTTTTATACCTAACACTATACCATTATCAGACCTTGTAAAATTAATAAGAATTTCTTAATGTTATCTAATATCCTGGTTCATTTCTACTCTAGCAAGGTACAATTCAGAAAACTTGAGACTTTTTTCTGTTAAAATATGAACTTTTACAAAGATTCCTTAAAAATGGGACCCTAAATTTATTCTATAGATTTGTAAACATCAGTGTTCATAGACATACACTGTCATTTTGCCTCTTATGTAAAATCATACTTAAGTCTAGAGTAATACCTTTCAATGGTTTCAGCTAATATACTCAAACATGGTCTCAAAATGTTAAATGGAAAATTCCAGAAGTAAAAAATGAGTTTTAAAGTACATGCCATTCTGTGTAGCATCATCAAATCTGTCATCCTCCTACCCAGATGTGCATCATTCCTTTGTTCCACAGAGTCGTGCTGTGTAAGGTGCCTGCTTGTTCGTCAGTAGAAAGTTTAGAGTGACTGTCACGCTGTCCTCCCTTACTTTACTTCATAATGGCCCAAAGGGCAATGATAGTGATGCTCGCAGTTTGGAAATGCCACAGAGAAGCCGCAGTGTGCTTCCTTAATGTGCACGAGAGGGGGGGACTATATTTGTGTAATTGTTACTGTATTCTTGTAATTGTTCTGCTTTATTGTTAATTTCTTACTTGGCTCATTTGTAAGTTAAGCTTTATCATAGCTATATATGTATGAGAAGAAACAGTTTATATAGGATTTGATACTAGCCAGTTTCAGGCATCCACTGAGAGTCTTGGAATATATGCCCTGTGCAAAAGGGGAACTACAGCATGTGCTGAGGAATACCTCTTTGTGTAGTGATATCTAAGAAACAGTTTGTATTGCCACTGGAAAGCAGTCATGGATGGATGGCCAGGGTCTGCAATGAGAGACTATTTTGTCTGCATCACTTTGTACCTTTATGTGTTACTGTTTTATGGTTTAAAGATGAATGTAATCTTGACGGTGGTGGAAATCACATGAATCTCCCCCATACACACAAATAACGCATGTAAAACTGGTGAAATCTAAGCTGCATGTCATAGCATAAACCAGTAATTTGAACTCATACAGGATGATCATAAGTTTGAGGCTAGGTTAGGCAACTGAGGAAGCAAATAAAAAGGGCTAGAGGTTTCGTTCAAAGGTAGAATATCTGCCGAGCCTGTGTGAGACCCTTGGTTCAACTTCCAGAACTGGAAACAAAAAACAACAAAAACCTGGTAAAATCTAAATAACATTCATGAATCGTATCAACATCAGTTTCCTAGCTTCGAGATTGTGTGACAGTTATGTAGGACATTAGTGTCAGAAGAAAGCAGCTCGACAGCGCAGCATCTTCCTGGTAAGCATGAGGTCTTGAGTTTGATTCCTGGTACAAAAAAAGTAAAGGGTAAATGAGACCTCTGTGTTACTTCTTACAATTGTAAAATAAAAACCTTTAATAATAAATTGTAACAGCTGAGCATAATGGTTTATAACTTCACTTGCTAGGGAGGTTGATGCAGGAGGATCATAGCCTGGCAACATAGTGAGACACTGTCCCAAAATAAAATAGCTGGGGCAGTAACTTAGTGATGAAGCCAAACATGGTGGCACATGCCTGTAATCCCACCACTCAGGAGGCTGAGGCAGCAGGATAGCCACGAGTTTGAGGCCAGCCTGGGCTACAGTGAAGACCATGTCTAAAAAAATAATGGCAAAGCACTTGCCTAGCATGCATGAGGCCTTTCATTTAATCCCTTGCATTTAAGGAGAAGTGTCAAATAAAAAGTAAAATGTTTAATAAACTCTGATTTTTTTTTTAAGGAATATAGTGGACGGTGGCCAACTATAGGGATATTTCAGGAACCATCACCATTGAAATGAATAAAGAAACGTATATCCATGCACTTGACAGTGGTCTTTTTACACTGGGAGCCCCGCATAAAGAAGGTTGGTATGTGGTAGAAACAATGAAAGGGAAAAGACACTTAAAGGGTAGATTTTATGACAGTCATGCACGTCGCCCCACTACGGTTACCCTTAAGCATGTTCTAAAGGAAATGTTGCATTGGACCCTTCCACTTCTTTCTGTTTTGCATGTTTAGCAACCCTTGGCTACTCCCTGTTTCCAGTGTAAGCAATTAAAAATACTGCCCAGTAGTAGAGAGCATCTGTGGAAGTAAAAGACAGTATAAATACTGTAATTGAAATAGTAAGTGAAGCCAGCCTTGGGGCACACATCTGTCATCATAACACCAAGGAGGCTGAGGCAGAAGGATGCTATCAGTATGATGTCAGCCTGGACTATATAAGCGAGTTCAAGGCCAGCCTGACCTGCATAGTAAGATGCTGTCTCAGAAAAAAAGAAACAGTAAGTGGAAAGAAAACACAGTGGAATCCAAAGTTTGAACTTCTGTTTTCTTTAGGCCTTTTGCCAAAACTAGCCTGGGAATAGTTAACAATTAGAAGTTTCCTCATTCTAGTTAGATCACAGGGGAAGCATTAATGAGGTATGAGATAAACAGCAAAAACACAGTATCATTTCACAGTGGCCATTCCTTGAATAATGAAAGCATTTAGTATTTTAAACACTAAGTACTTATTTCTCCATGCCTTACAGTTAAAAGACAAGAAGCAAGTGTCTTAGAAATAACTAAGTTACCATCTCAACCTATCATCTTAGCCACGTAGTGATAAGAAGAGAGTCTCTGGAAGACATGACTCTATGGATACAATATTATATTTGTGTCCAAATATCCTAATATTTTTAATTTTAGGAGGAAAAAAGTAGTCTGTTTTTTTTTCTAAGCAAAAGAACATCAATTTTTTTCTTGTAGTTGATGAAGGTCCTAGTCTTCCTGAGGAGTTTACTGCTATCAAATTGTCTGATTCCAGGTAAACATGAATTTAACTATAATTAGTAACTTTCTTCTTGTTAATTTCACTCATTATAAAATTCTACTATTCAGCTAACTAAAGGGCACATAGTAACTTTGTTTTTGTTGTTGTTTTTTTTTAAATAAAAGTACAAAAACATATTAACAAACTGACACCAATTAGCATAAAAAATAGTACAATCACAACTGATCTATAGACAAGGTGGCATGGTCTCAACAGTGGTTATTGCTTTATCCATTGATAGCTTCGAAGTGTAAATATATGAACCCATATACAGACATGCAAAATTGCTCAGACCATTAATCCTCTCAACAACAGAAAAACACAAAAACCAAACATCCAAAGACAGAAAACAAAACAGGCAAACAACAACAACAAAAAAAAAACCACCAATAGTTGCTGCTTTGCATATTGATATCTTCGAAGTGTGTGTTCAGGATAATACATACAGACATACAATATTGATCAAATAACCCATCATCAATTATTCCTTAGCATTAAGTGATATAATACAATAGTAGAACCATGTTAGCCCTCCTGCATATATGTATATTCATATATACATACATACATTTCTGT
>PVLD010030020.1:0-17344 GCA_004027595.1 Dinomys branickii
TCCAGTTTTGTCCACTTGCCTACAAAGTTCCCAAATTGTCTTTCTTTATAGCTGAATAATATTCCATTGTATAAAAATGCCACAATTTTTTAATCCAGTCTTCTGTGGATGGGCACTTGGGTTGCTTCCACATTTTAGCTATTACAAATTGTGCTGCTATAAACATGGGTGCACATATATCAGAGTGATATGATGTTTTGGGGGAGCCGTTTGGAGATTTCTCCGCAAATTAGGTCTAGAGGTTCCATTTAAACCAGCTATTCCTCTTCTGGGTATTTTCCCAGAAGATCTAAAAAATGAATTTTAAATAGCTAGTGTCTGGTAACAAACTTTTGAGCTCATCTTCCAAAGTCTACTCTGTCCCACATATATCTTCGTCCATCCAGAAACCAGCTCCTGATATCTCTTGGCTAGGGAAGTTTTATATTCTGTTCTCAATTTTGGGATGAAGTATAATGGTCTAGACCAGGGACTCAAATTATACTCTAGCCACTCGGGAATCAATTTATATTTTTGAAGGACTTTAAGTAAGTTTCAGGAGGCTTGGTGAAGGGAAGAGAACAAAAACTTGATTCTCTAGTATAATATTTAACCCAAATGAAATATGTGAACTGTGGCAAACATGTTCTCATTGTAAATGAATCTTTGCCAACCCAATAAGAGGTAGCTGATTGCAGCTCTTTCCTAGTCATTTGGTACACCAGCCTGATGTACCAGTCTGCTCTCTTAAATGAATAGATGTTTTTCCCCATAAAGTCAGCAGTTGATTATCAATCTTTTGCTGTTCATTTAAGTATAGGTTGATCTTTTTCCTTCTCTAGCTTATAGAGCTATAATCTATGCAGGCATATACTTAAAATAATATCCAGATGAAGCTCAGGGTTTCCTTTGAATTTATAGTGGCATTGTACATAGAGAAGGTTGCTGCTTTGCTGTAAACCACAGACTGAGAGAAAACCTCAGCTGCACTGTAGCTATTTTTGACAACTACTTTCTAGTTGCTTATGTGTAATTGGCCATATTACATCATCCTAAGTATTGTGAAATGCACAAAATACAAGGCTTATCTAATGATTCATTTCAGGTGCACAGTTTCTTTTAAAGTAATTTTAGAAGCTGTTTCTTGCACTGAATAGATCCCCACACTTTGATCTTGCCTTCTGATTTAGACAGTAGGTAATTCAGTGATTGATAACAATGTAGAAGAGAGAAGTGGATCATATACATTGTGTTGTATAGCGTTGACCGTCTACCTAAAATATTATGAGATTTACTTTCTCCTGGTGCAAGGAAAGAGCCACAGGGAGAAAATGCCCTCTACAGAACATCAACTAAATATTAACGCCAAATGAAATTTAATTTCCCTGTCTTGAGTAGCAGAGGAAAAAAAAATGTCTTCAATGACCATAAGAGGCTCAGTCTTCCTGGAGTTTCATTTTGTCAAATTATGCTGTCTTTTGTGACTTTGAATGTCTGTTTTGGTGAATTGTATTCACTGTGAAGTCAGGTATATGAAGTTATAGGAAGCTAAGACCTTCTGGCTTTTTCTTATCCATGTTAAACATTTGCAGCCAAGGTAAAATTACTTACTTACTCATCTATACCAGCAGGAAGAGAAATTTGAAAGCATGAAGTTTATGATTGGACTTAGACATACATTACAGGTACAGCTTGGTCAAGTGTGTTGTAGATAATATTTTAAAGTGGGCAAAAATAAAATTGCTTAGAAAATAAAAGGTCAGAAACCGATCAAATCTATGTGAATCTTTTTGATGGTGAGCAATAGACCTCAGAAATGTTGTATGTGACTGTTAGATCCAAAGAAAATATGTAGAGCTCAGTATTAATTGGTTCAGTAGAAGCTGATAGCTTGTTTGCAGTATATAATGAAATTATATTATCAATATAATGTTTTATTGATTCCTTGGTTTGCAGAATTAAACACAGCATAAGCACTTCCAGTGATAAGTTGTGGCAGGGAAAAGTATTTTGCTTTGGAATTCGAAAACAAAATTAAAGGTGATTGAATGAGAAAGCAGGCTGTGGTTAGATCTCTGCCAGCATTTCTCACAGTGATTAAGTATATCTTAGTGTTTGGGAGGAACAAGAAGTAGAAGCAGAGGGCACAGAGCGGGGGAAATGTTTCTAAACACTTCCTTAAGGTTACGTTAGCATCAACAAACCATTTTGATATAGGTGAGTTTATTTTGGTTATGAATATATTCATTTATTTAATTCTGTATCTTTTTACCCAATGCCTATCTTATTTTTAGAAAGTGACTAAACAAAGGTCAGCAAAACTGACACAGCCCCCTCTTTCATGGAGTGGAGAGAAAAACACAAATATAAAATTATAGTGCAGTGTTAAAAAAGAGCATATTCTTATGAAAGAAAAATGGGAGAATTCCGTCTAGTTGGGGACATTAGAAAAGTACTATTTGAGCTAATCCTTGAAGGGTAAACAGGAGTTGTAAGACCAAAAATCATGGAGACAGGAAGGTGTTTGAAAGCTGAAATGGAGTGATATTGTGACTGCTGAGATATGGATCTAGAATTAAATTCTTGGCCCAAACTCAAGAAGCCATTTGTTCCCCCAAGATGGTCTGAATATGCGCGCTGGAGTCTTGAATCCAAACGTAGCTAGTGGTTAAAACAGTGGAGAGAGGCTGAGGTAGGAGAATGGTGGTGGTCACTTAAGTGTACCATGAATTTTTCAAAAAGCAAATTCATTTCAGAAAAGCAGCCATGGGAAAAATTGATTTCAAAGTACAGAAAGAAGCATCCTGCAGTCAACTCCAAGTGGCTACTTTGCAGCTCAGATCCATTCTCAGTCTCTGCTCAGTGGCCTTTCGTGTCAGTGTTTCTCTTCCCTCACAGTGCTCATAGGTGGTGTGGGATCCTGCTCACTAAGGTAGTGCTCATACGGCCTGTGCGGTGTAACTAGTCACATTCCAAACGTGGAATCAGGGTAGGAACAAAGCAATGCTTATGATTCTTTTTCTTGACTGCTCTCAAATGATAGGAACACAAGGAATTCTTTCTCTTCATTTTCTCTTTGTATATAGATACTTGGTCTAGGAGACAAAAGGCTTCTTTCCTTTCCTATTTCCTGCTTCCAAGCAGAGGTTCCCCCCCAACACACCTTTTCTGCACCAACTTTTTCTCGTGAAGTTCCTTTCTTGAGTCAGCAGAGGGCGCAAAGATGCACCAAAATATACAGTAGTCTATAGCTCTGGCCACAGTAATTTCATTTTCTTTATCTCACCTTTACAATCCTCAGAGGCAAGGATACATTCTAGCCTTTTTGTTTCTGTAATACTCCCATCAAGGTCAACCATTACCCGCATATTTTGTAAAAGTGGGGAAAAGCTACTGTGTAGACAAAAATGGAAATGTGTTCCTAAGTCTGAAAGGAAAGTGTGTCCGTGTGTGTGTGTGTGTGTGTGTGTGTGTGTGTGTGTTGGCATCTCAGAGTTGCTGGTGCCATACGTGACTCATCTGAAAAAGACTCATTTTTCTGGTAGCAAAGCACACAGTCTGGGATCCTCTTTTTCTTTGCTTTCCCCAGGCTGTTGTTCTGCTAGCAGCGGCCCTGCTTCCTGACATATCCTAATAATGAGGATGATGTAGCCAGGGGGAGATGCGGCGTCTTCCTTAATCTGATTTCTTCATTGAATCTGCCCCTTGCTGAAGTCTAAAGGGCATTGTCTCTTCTTTACTGTATGCCCTCTTTACTCTGCCCAAGGTCAGAAAATCCAGCTATGGCCCATCCGCTTCCAACATCACTGGCCACAGACAATGATCCACATATGTCTTTGACAGTTCTGTGGATGATGTGTGAGAGGCAGAGAGTAGAACTAGTTTAAGCTTCCTCCAAAACTGTCTTGGCATGGCAGTGCTGATGAAAGTAAAGACTTGTTTATATCAATGACATAATCAGAGAAGACATCCAAGGCCCAGCTGCAGGGCGTAGGGAGTTATGCAGGTTAGTGTAGTCTTTTTATATAAACTTTCACGCTTCACATTCATTTGCCGCCATTGTGAATCTCCTTCTGATATCTTAACTTCACTTTTATTCTAGTTTGCTCAAATGTATCAGGTGCCATGAAGAATTGCCTCACTGGTAGTAACTATAGAGGCTAGCACATTAACACAAGGATAGTGTGCTTTCTCATCAACTAGTCTCATAATGGTTACTATACATGGTCAGCAGGCAAGGCTTACTTTAGGATGTTCTGGCCATTGTAAAGCATCAGGCACAGTTTTACCTCTTCATAAATAATAGTGACGACCTCTATAGACCATTTTTCATGTGCATTTCCTTACTGTTAGCAAGCTTGAAAAAGAGTTGCACATACTGAAGAACAGGTTGTTTAATACAGTAATTTAAAAATGATTTTTCACTACAGTGTTTCTCAGCTTTTCCCATTGGGGTACCCTTCTCATCTTGCAGACCAACATGGGCAGACTGCATGTTAACTTGTGAACTCAGTAGATGTGTTTTTGCGTTTTGTGCCAACAAGACACTAATGTTTTAAACATAAAGGTCATTTAACACAGCAAATGTGTCTTATGGAGCAAGTGTTGCTGCCAGCTTGCTCTTTGTTGTAGGCATCTGTGCAATTGGAGTAGGACTGAGAGTTGGAACCAGGCTACTATTTGGTTGGTGTGGTGAAAATGAACAATTTGAGAAAAGTGTTTTATACTCAGGATCATTTCTGCCCTTCCTCAAAAGACTTACCCTCCTAGGCTGTATGCTATTCTGCTTGGCTTTGTGCTTTAGGACAAAAAAAAGTCCAGTGATCAGTCTGGCTAATCGCCAAAGCTTATTCTGTCTTTAGTACTACTCTGTATTGGGTTTCCTCATACTACAGTACATTGGATTTCCAGTCACATCAAACCTTATTAGGCTGCCTTCCATTTGTAGTAGATTAGATTCTCTTACACTTCACTGCCTAGTAGGATTTTCCTCTCCAAAATATGTAGAGTATTAGGTTCCCTTACATGTGTTGCTGCTTGTTTAGTTGTGGTTAATGTGACATAGTATCAAATTCTCCTTCTCAACAGCAGACACTGGGTTGTTAATTACACACTTGCAGATTCGCTTCACTTGCACATTTTCTGATGCACAGCTCTCTCCAAGTGCTGACCTTACACTTTAGTGCTTCAGTCAGCCATACCTGCTCACAGATTCAGTTTACTTTAGCTGTGTGAAATCAAACACCTATGCATCAAAGCTTGTGCCAGGTTCTGCAGGGTTTACAAAATTGAATGTGGAATGATCTTTGTCATCAAGGAGTTTATAGTTCCTTGGGGTTGGGCCGGGCAGAGCAATGCATAAGATGAAGACCTCTGTGCACGAAAGGTAAGTTTTGGCTTTCCTGTCCTAGAAACAGCTTGATGTTTGGCATATAGCACCTTAGGTGCTAACTTGTTTGTTATAATGGCATCTCTCTATTGTACAATGAAGAAAAGTTAAGAGACAAAATTGTGTTTAAAAAAACTTTTACTTAGTACTACTGAAGTTATTGGCAGTTATGATAAAACTCTTGGTTCTCTAACATACTACCTTTACAGTCTTACTTTCATATGAATGGAGCACAGTATGAGAAATCGTATGATTCTAAGAGTTAAAGAGTCATAGGTGCAGTATTGTGTAATGTGCCTTGATATTAATTACTATCAGTAGTGGTGGCAAACCTATGGCATACATGCCACAGTGGGCTGTCTGGTATCATTGAAAGCTATCGAAGCCTTACCATCGCTGGTGTAGAGGCTGTCTCCATTAATTTGGACACCAAGGTACTGTGCAGTTTTAGTCATCCCTGGAGAAGAGAGGATGAAGAGTGATACATAGTACACAGAATGGGGAAAGGGTCACTGGTTGTGACCTCAGTGCTTGAGTCTCATCTTGGGGACAAGTGCACAACCTCATGTCTCACAATAGTGTAAATTTTTCCAAATTCCTTCTTCCTATAGCTTTGTATTCCTTGAATACTTACCGTGTACCAGGCACTGTTCCAGGTACTTTACTGCATATCTCAGTCATTACTCACCATAAATGAGCCTTCCTTCTCTGCATTTGCTATAATTTTAAATAATCCAAATTTACTGGCAACAAAGGGATATGTTTTGCATCCCTTTCTGCAACTTGAAGTGCTTCATTAATGCCAAATTTCTAATTTGATGTGAACAGTACTAGTAGCATAGTCTAAAGCTTGAGAATTCAGATAGTGATTTGAGGAGAGCTTTAGCAAAAGACCTAGCTAATAAGCAAAATTATTTGATATAAGAAATAAAAATACAGGTTTGGTTTAAGTTTGTTTATGAGATCAAAACTCTGTGCTGCTTGAAAAATGTCCTAGAGAGAAGGGAACAGAAATTAAGGCAAGGTACAAAGTGTTAGCTGATATTTTTGCTCTCTACTCTGATTTTCTATCTATTCAAAAGTGTCATGTGCCCAAAACTTAGAGTACGATATCCATATTTCTTAATCTATTTGTGTAGTGTAAAGAGATGTTTACTAGTACAGAAAAGTTGCGCTAACACTCAGAATTCATTTTCCGAAAAGTGTTATTACTCAGAGCATTTGAAATATATCAGCTTCATTACAACAATATGTTGGTCTTCAAGCAAAATATGCTACTTACTTGTTTAACAGTGGTTGTCACCAGTAGACAGGAAGGTTTTCTTCTCTGAGGCTTGTGCTTATTGCATAGGGCTTAAAATGCACCTCTGGACACACATCTTATTGTTCCCTAGCAGTTGCCAAGCCTTCACTAAGCTACTTCTGTGTGTAATGTTGCATCTTTGTGTATCCACAGACATTCCTACCAAGATCTGCACTCCTATAATTCAAATATCTCCTATTTCATCTTCCTTTAAACCCAAGACTTGTGATCATAACTTATATGGGTTCGGAGAAACTTTCAGTTAGAGTATACCTACTCTTCCTTGGACATGCCTTATTTAACAGTATAATTTCACACTTTCTCCCTGTTGCTTATTTTTAGCTATAAAGACCATCGGTAGAGTCAGTTACCGCTTGAATCTAAACCATTGTCTCACACCTTAATAGTAAGCATAATGGTGAATATTCTGTACATTGCCAGTAAATCACCCAATCATTATGCAAAATGAATAGTTCAGAAATTGTTTAGTGCAACCTCTTGCACAGTAGCACTAATTATTGTTATCACAGAAGCCCAGTAAACCAGAGTGGTAATTATTAGGGATGTATTTGAATGGACAGCACTAACCTATTCTTGGCAAGCTAGTCAATCAGTTGTCATGAGAGAAATATGTCTTATGAGATGAGTTAATTACAGTAATTAATAAATGGGATTTGGCCCCCTTCCTCCCAATTATTGCCTGAGCATCATCAAGGGGGAAGGTGCAAGTTTAAACTAAATTTGAATCTTTCTTCTGAAGTTACTTTTGAAATCAGTGAAACCACTCATCCTCCGAAGGTGGCTTGCTCAGAGAAACCTTTATTTTCATGGAACTGTCTTTTACTTTGGGATGTTTTTGAGTCAGCCAGGAGAAGCCACGCTGGAAAAAAATGGAGTTAATAAGAGGCGCTAAATCATTCCCTGAGGCTGCTGCTTTTGTCCTAGTCACCTGTGAGAGCTCCCGAGGGACCATCCCTCTCGCTGCCACCTTTCTGAGGGCTGTGCTTTGTATTTGGCTCATCTAGAACCTTCTTGCCTGGCTTTATAGCCTGTTCATTTTATCAGTTTTATGTTCTTACTTTTCCCTCTCTAGGAAGTTGTGAGATTTTCCTCACCTGCTTTTCTGCCCCTCTAAGATTTTCCAAGTTTTAATTTTGTTGGAGACTTTTTTTAATGTAATGCCGTAGGGATCACCTAACATTGCCTGATGGTGGTTTTGTTCTTTTTTTAAAGAATAGGAAAGGTGAAAACTTTTTCATTTCTAAAAAACCATAAATTTCAAGTTTATTCTCTGTGTACCTCAGTATGTGATGCTGTTTTCCTTCTTCTAGTGCTTAGAAGAGAGAAACTAGTTTTCCCTAATTAGATCATCCTTCCCTAGGATACTATTGTTCTCAAAAGAAACTTGAGACGTTTCACTATGGTTTTGGATGGCAAATTAATTTTCTTCTATTGTTTTTTGTTTGTTTTGTTTTTTATTTTTGCACAAAATAAGGAGAAATGATATAGAGAGGTGTCTTGGTTACTTTTGTCTCATTGCTGAGACAAAATACTCAATGCCCAAAATGAAGGGAGGAAAGGTTTATTTAGCTTAGAGTTTGTGGAGGTTTCAGTCCATACTTGGCTGGTTCTGAGGCAGAGTGGCACATGGCAAAGGGCAAAGTGTTCAAGGCAGCAAAGCACAGCAAACACAACCAGAGCAAAATGGAGGAATGGAAGGCAAGTAGCCTCTCTCCTTCCCTTACACTGTAAACAGGCTACCCCCACCCAGGGGCGTGTAGCTCTCACACAGTCTCCATGCCCTCCTCATCCACAGGCTGAGGATGTATACAAAGTAAGCACTCTGGCTTCCTGCTGAATCACTCAGTTAAACCTCCAGATTCCCCAAGTTGACACAATGTATCAACCATAACAAGAGGACAGAGAACTGAGGGCATTGATTGAACACTTAATCTATGTCAGTTCCTGGACTCATTATGGATCAGCTAATTTAATCCTCAGAATAACTCTATAAAACTGAAATATTATTGTGCTAGTTTACAGATGAAAAACTAAACCATATGTCAATTAAGGAACTTTTTTTCTGGATTCACATATAATCATGACTTGAAACTAACTCTGTGATCCAGAGTCCCTTCTTTTACATCAGCTGTAACAGAATTTCTCCAAAAGTGAGAGGCTTTTAGGACTACCAATTCCAGTCACCTTGTTAACAACCTAAACTCCCACTGACTAGAAATGCCCATTGTTTCTTATTTCTCTACCTCTTTTGCAATTGAGACTTCGAGATCAAAGGCTAGCATTCTGGCTGACCTGTAAATGTAGAGTTTGAGGACAATTCTGGTAAAAAGCTTTTAGCAAAATGCATTAGGTTAATACCTTAGAAAAAGGTTAAAGCGCTTGCTTCTTATATCATATTGGAGTCTCACGATTAGGAAAAAGCAATTTCCTTCTCTATTTTATATTCTCTTGCCTTCTTGAGGAAGACAGTATGTATCGTCCGAATTGGCTTGGTTGTGCTTGAATACTGGTCCAAACGCAAGGGACATGGAGGTGGTCCTGGATCTCTAAGTGTCCCTGTTTTAGTAACACAGAGATCAAGACCATATTATGACACCTTAGGCAGTTGAAAACTGACAAAAAGTCTATTCTAGGCCAATTTCTCTGTTGTACCATTGCTAAAATGAAGATCAGCAATGGTTTCATGTATTTAGTTCTTAAAAACTAAAGTTTTCCCCTAGTATGTAAAGAACACTCATTTATTTAACATATATTTATTGAACACTTACTTTGCACTAGGGGTATTTTTAGAGTTCTAGGAGCAGCTATGAACTAGATAGACAAAATTTCCTAACATTATGGAGTTAACCTTCTAGTAGAAAAGAGAGAAAATAATTAAATCAGTAAGTGAAACATATGGCATTTAAAAAAATAAGTGCTATGGAGAAAAATAAGGCAGAATTGAATACTTACAAATCTACAAAATGTAGAAATCTAAATGGGATAGTGAGGTAAGGCTTGCATGATATTTATTTCTTATCACTTCACACAGACTTTCCTCTCCAGGCAGGCATGTAGGATAATTACTGCCTACGTTAATTACCTATGTATCTTACTAAGCATTGGATTAGCATTTACAGACAATACAGACATTTTTCTTACAATTTTGGAGCGCAGAGTGTAGTGCAGGAGACAGGCATTTAAAAATGATTATGTAGTTAATTATGCAATCATGATTAATGTGATAAAAAGCAGTACAAGTATTAACATGTACCACTTATAGAGGCCAGCACACAGTTACCAGTTCTATTAGACAAAATACTACTGACAGATCACCAAACATTTAGACTCACTAGGTTCCACGATGACATTACAAAGCATCAAGTCTTATTTGGACTAGGTTGTGTCTAGGGGTCCATAAATTTGTGATTTCAATTATCTATTGCCACAATTACATATAGAAAACTTTGGCCTCTAACCTAACCAGTATTTGATTTAAAAATTTTTAATTAGTACATGTTTATGATAAATAGTTACATTCATCTTGGGGAATTGGTACATATACATATCAAATCTTGATCAGTTTTTTTCCCTTTTCCTCCCAACTCTGCCCTCTCCCTGCTTCCCTTGATCTTTGATTTTAAATATATGCATACACATACAAACAGGATTGTTGTGTTTTCTTTGTTTTCACAAACAAGTAAGTGACGGTCTTAGTCATTTCCATGTCACTGGGCCAAAATGCCTGACACCTGCAACTTACAGAAGAAGAGGGTTATTGTGGCTCACGTTTACAGGCCGGGGTTGGCTGGCTCCAAGGGAGAATATCACCGTGAAAGGGCACAGCTGAGGAAAAGCTGCTCATCTCACTGCAACCGCGAAGCAGAGAGCAAAGGAAGGAACCGTGGAGGGGGCGCTGCCGTTCCATGTCATGCCTCCAGCAATCGGCGTCTTCTGAATAGGTCCTATTTCCTAATATCACGTTTAGCTATAGCATCTAAAACATTCAATGCCCTTTAAAAACCTCACCTATGAGCACATGAGGCTTTGATGGAACGTTTAGGTATAAACCATAACAGTGACATTTTGTTGCGGGGAACTTCGGAGCTGCCAGAAAACCGACTTAACAGGTATGGGTACATGAATGAAGGTAATGGGTGATGTTCCCATCAGAGTGTCTATTATTTTTTGGTTTTGTCCTTTTTTTGTGGCTCCAAATATTCAAAACTCCCTAAAAGTGAAAGGTTGTAGGAAAATGCATCTTTTTTTTAAACTATGAAGAGAAAGTATTTTAATGGGAAAATGTATTGCATTAGTCTCCTAAAACCAAAGGCTAATAGCCTGAAATTGGTACTTTGACTCCGAAAAAAATGTCCAAGAAGACAAGCCAATTACGGCCTCTGAAACATTTTTATTTTTAGTTCACTGTAATAGAAATTCTTTCTTTGCTATGGTACATTAACTGTGAAACCATTTGAAATGAGAGTTTAAGAAACTTTATAATAAATGAGTATATTTATCAAATTCTTAATAGTACAAAGAGATAGAACAATAGGTTAGGTGAGGCAAAAACACATGTAGGAGAATCTGAGTTGCATGAAAACCAACCAAAAAGACAATTGTGGAGTGTAGTTCATTTACCTTTTTCCTTTGTTTTTTTCCTTTAAAGTAGATAACAGTTTGGTTATTTTTGTAGATTTCTGCCTTTCCTGTCACATAGTGTTACTTTGGTGAGCAGCAGTAATTGGTTATTTACAAGTGAAGAGTTCATTATGCACAGATGTGATGTTCTCCATTCCATAATATCTTGCAGCCTTCAGCTGCTGGAATCTAGGCACACTGGTAATGCCATTTGATGGCCTACTCCCTTTCATTTTCAGGAGAATTTTTTTTTTTTTGGTTTGGAAAGTCTGTTCTTATCTTTTTCGGTCTATTTTTCTGTCAGTGGTTCTGGTTGTCTGTCTGGTGGTCTATTTGGATATTCCAACTTTGATGCCAATCTAGAGTGGAGCTGCTGATGCTGAGAAGGAAAGAGTCTTGGGGGAGGATAGATAAAGGAATCAAGTTTAAGGCAAAGTGACTGATAAAGCAAATTGCATCTTGGGTCTCATTAATTAAGTGTGGTTTTGTAATTATGGTGGGTATTAGCTCCTCTGAAGTTTTTACTCTTCAGAATGAATATATCCAGAGAATTGTGATCAAGTTTGCATGCCTTCTTTTGAGTGGAATGCTGACAGACTAAAATGAGCTTCAAGGAATATGGTAAAGTGCCTGGAGACTATGTAATTGTGGTACAACATTCATGTTGCTTAATTATGGTAAAACCAAAAGTCATTTGCCTGGAGCCAATATTCTCATTGGTCTATCCTAGAAAAATGTGTTGAAATAAGCCCAAACTAAAATGTCACCAAAGTATAAAGCATGCTTGTTCTTAATATGTGATTGTGAATTACATATATTTACTGTGTTTGAGACTAGGGTCAGCCAAATGGTTGACTGGCACAACAGCTTTGATATGCTCATCAAAGCCAATCTGTTCTCAGAATAAAACCAAAGCTTGACATTGGATGATCTGGAAGATTTCCTTTATTTTTATAAAGTGCTCTGAATTTAATCTTCTCATCATTAAAATTTGGTGCTTCCTAGTAACAGATGAAAGGCCCTAAAAAGGATAGACGGATGGCTGGTGTGCTATTTTCCATCTTCTTGACACCTGCTCTGTTGTATGTATCTCCCAAAGATTATGAATTAGGAATGTGATCCACAGTTCAGTGGTATTGGGAAGTGACACATTTGTTTGTTATTTTTTATTTTAAAAAGATACCAAGCAGAAATCCAGGAGATTAAAATTGTGTTGATAGTATGGGGGACAGAAGTGACTGATGTGAGGACATCATGTCAGAACTAGAAGACATGGCCGATGTTGGTGACCAATAATTCAGAGATAACTTAGAAACAAGAAAATATGAAAAATGGATAAAACATCTGCTAGATGACACAAGGAAGGCAAACCTAAGACTAATTGGAATTAGTGAATAATCAGAAGACAGCACCAATGGTGTAAAAGTTCTGTTTGCAGAAATAATAGCAAAAACTTACAAATATGGGAAAAGAATTTACCACAAATATAGTGAGACATACATTTCTATCGAGCCATTATCAGAAAAGAAACTTTTGATAGAATATCATAGTGAAAATTCCAGAAGTCCAATACAAGGACAGAATCTTACAAGCTGTTAAAGAAAAGCAAGGAATTATTTATAAAGTAAACTTATTAGAATTATAGCAGGCTTCTCAATACAAATCTTAAAGAGCAAAAGAGGTTAGAGTGAAGTGTTTTATTTTTTATTTTAAGGAGAAAAAAATATAACAATGAAACCGAGTTTCATAAAAGGTTAGTAGGACAGGTGTAACAGTTGATACATTGCACATTGTTGTCTTCCTAGTGGTTAATAAGAGTAGTGGATATAGGTATCATATATTGTGTATACAATATTAGCACAAAACTTTCTTTTTAATGAACTAAGAGAAACTATCTGATAACGATCTTAACTATCTTGTGTATACATGTATGTTTTCCTTTTCCCCTTTCTTCCTTTCCCCTTTCCCCCATCACAGTTTGTCTTTTCTTTTGAACAGTTTCTTCTCAATTCACAATATCTATTGTACATTTCAGACAGACTTTAGTTACTTGTTCATTTTCTCACATTAGAGACACAATACAATGTTTATACATGGTGATTTAATCCTAAAAGGAAACAACTTCCAACACAGACTGATATATCTTGCAAACTATCTTTCACATTTGATAGAGCTATAAAGTCTTTGCAAGACAAAGAGCACCTTAATAAGTTCATGACCATCAAACCAGCATGCCAAAGACTTTCTCAAGGATACCGTAGAAAGAGACAATGAGGTGAACAGTAACCAAATGTTTTAACAGAATGAATAAACTAGGCAGGGTGAACAGTTGAGCAGAAGAGTAAAACAAGAGAATCAGCAACAGGAAAACAATTCACTCACAGGAATAAAGCAATGCCTTTAAGTAGTATCTTTCAGTGTGAACGGTCTCAGTTCCCCAACTAAGAGACACAGATTGGAGGAATGGATCAAGAAAGAAGAGCCAACAACATGCAGTATACCAGAAACACATTTAAGTAAAAAACACACTCAAGATGAAAAAAAATCAAAGGATGGAAAACAATACTCCATGAGGCAGGAATCTGAAGACAAATAGGAGTAGCTGTCCTATTTTCAAACAAAGTGAGCTTACAGCCAAAACTGATCAGAAGAGGAAAAGTAATTCACTCTATATTAGGTAAGGGAAGAATTTAACAGGAAGAGTTAACAATTATAAACATATATGCACAGAACATTGGCACATATAACTTCATAACACTGGCACTACTGGATATAAAAGATCAGATAAATATCAGCACATTTATAGTTGGGTACCTTACTACTTACTATCACAAATAAACAATACAGCTAGACAAAATCAAGGAAGAGATAACTACTACGAAGATAACAATACAAAACTTATTAATTATTGTAACTCTCTTACTAACCTGTTTTGAACCTATGTTTTATTGTTGTTCTTTTCTCTTTAAAATAAAAAAGAAAAATCAGAATAAAACCAAACCTTCCAACAAAGGAATTTAATAATCTACAAAGTGTTCACTGAAACAGTAAAATAAAACGTTTTCTCAGTAGCACATGAAACTTTCTCTAAAATGGACCAATACTAGACCATAAAACATGCCTAAGTAAATAGAAAGGAATCAGAACTTTCCCATGCACATTATCAGATTACAGTAATTTTTTTTTGGCACTGGGGATCAGGACCTTGCACTTGGCAGGCAGGCGCTTGTGCCACTGAGCTGTATCCCCAGTCCCTATAATAAAATTAAAGTAGAAATCAATGGCAAAAAACTATAGAAATTATGCAAATATATGAAAATTAAATACATTCTTGACTACTCAGTGGGTCAAAGAAAAAGTCAAGAAACAAATTAGTTCCTAGAATCAAATGATAATGCCAGTATAATATATCAAAACCTATGGGAAACAATAAAAGTGGTCCTAAAAGGCAAGCTTATACCTGTGAAATCCTACATCAGAAAAACAGAGTGATTCCAAATAAACTAATGATGGACCCCAAGGTTGTAAACAAAACAATCCAAACCCAAACAAAATAATCGCAATCCAAAGATAATACAAGGAAATAAGTTGCAAAGGTCAGAAAAATGCAAATTAGACCACCAGTTAGATTTTGTCTCTAGAAAGATGAGCTGTCATCTGGCAATTAATAACAAATGGTGGAAGTGCTGCAGGGAAAGGAACCCTTCTACATTGCTGGGAGGAATGCAAACTAGTGCAACCATTATGGAAATTAGCATGGAGATTCCTCACAAAACTAAAATTAGAAATTTTATTGGATCTAGCTGTTTTTCTTCTAGGTATGTTCCTGAAAGTGAAAAAGACATTATATATTACAGTGATACATACATATCCATGTTTATAGCAGCACAATTTATTTTATTAGTACATGTATGTAGTACATAATGTTTACATTCCTTGTGAGGAATTGGTACATGTACATAGTACATCTTAACGCATAATACATCTTTCAAGCCCATTCCCTTCCCTCTCTCCTTGTGACCACTCATCTTTAGATCTCCTTCCTCTTTTGTTTGCAATATGTAACGATTGTATTTGCAGTACATCATGATTACATTCATTGTGGGGAGATCATGCATGTACATATATATCTTAATTCTTTTTTCTTCCCCTTCCCTTTCCCCCTCCTTCCAAATCTTTTTATTTTGCTCTTTATTTTTACTTTGAGTTTCTAATATAAGAGAAAGCTTATGATATTGAAACTTTATTTCACTTAACAATATGGTCTCAAGGTACATCTATATTCCTACAAATTAGTCAAATTTATCTTTCGTTATGGAAGAGTATACCATCCGACATCTGGAACTGAGATAAATTAACTTTCTGTTGTTTATAAAATAATACCCATATGTAACTTGCAAAATCAAGAACTAGAGCTACAGAGAAGCACACCCTTTTTCCCAAACCAAAGGTTTTTCCTAGTTCAATCATCCCACAAACCGTATATATCTGAAGGCAATTCTGATAATATTTGTTACCCAGTAGGTCTTCTCTGTTGCATTCTCCTATCTGTGTCCATGGCACACTGCATATACCACTTGCTACGTATGGTGTGAATGTATGTACCCCACCCCTAAGTCATGTGTTTAAACCTAAGACCTAATGTGATAGTATTAAGAAATGGGACCTCAGCAGGTGCTTTAAGGCATTAGGACTCTGCTCTAATGAATGGAACTACTGCCCTCATAAAAGGGCTCAAGGGACTAGCTGGTCCCTTTATGTTCTTCTTCTTTCTTCCATGTGAAAACACTGTATTTATTCTCTTTGGAGGATGCAACAACAAGGTGCCATTTTTTGCAAACAGAGAGCTTCTATTAACATACACCAGAATTGCTGGCGCTTTTATCTGGGATGTCTTGGACTCCAGAACTGTGGGAGATAAATTTATATTACTTTTTAAGTTACTCAAATTCATGTATTTTGTTAAAGCAGCACAAAGAGTTGAGATACTACTATGGTAGTACTTTGAACATTGCATTATAATTGTCTCTGTGACAGTTAAAGTGGATCGTTAACTTGGTCGACTTGAGAACTAACTAGGGTTTTGATAAAGCACACTTCCATGTACATCTCGTGGGTCATGGATGTGTGACCTTGAAGCATGTAACTGGTCCTTGATCCTTTCTTCTATGGCACTCTTTCCATGCTTGCTTCCTAGCTACCATGAATTGAGCAGCTCTGCTTTAGCAAACTCTTCTGTCAGTATCTTCCTGCCTTGGAGGCAGCCAACCACGGTCTGAATCCTCTGAAATTGGGAGCCAAAATGAACTTGTACTCTTTTGAGATGTGCATGTTGAGTATTTGGGCCAATAAACTAAAAACTAATATAGTCTCTTCACTTAACCATCTCAGATTCTAGAAATGTGAGCTCTTTGAGAAAAGAAGTAGAAAAGAGTTTATGTCTTTATGTGTAACATGTAGCCTGCACCTAGACTTACTAGTTTTCACTGAATTGAATTAAATTCTTTCACCCCTAGGCTGTACTGGCTGCCATTTGCCCTGCAGCAGTCTGTCGGGGTAGTCAGGAAATATGAGGTAAATCTTTCCATTGTAGGAGGCCAGTGAAGGATCATTTTTAGCTTTTCTTCTACACTTTTCAGTGTATCCATCTACATGATTTCCCTATTGACTGGCTACACTTCGTGCAAAGAATGATCTTAGACTCGGTGCACAATCTTCTGTGACTTTTATGTCTTTCAACCCAAGGCTGATGCTGTTGTCATTTTACTTAGCCTTTATATAGCACAGTCAAATCTGTGAGACTAACTTGAGGAAAGGCCAGTCAGAATTACAGGTAGGAGATCCGGGGAAGATGGCGACCGGGTGAGCAGCAAGGGAGCGAACCTCCTTAATAAACACCACCAGCTCGAGACAGACTTGGTGAGCGTGAATGCCGGAACCTCGGCTGGGAAGTTTAAACTGGGCGTATTTCTCTGAGATGCCGGGGGAGATGTGGTAGGGCGGACCAGGCTGCCGGGGCGAGACGTGGGAAA
>PVLD010030021.1:0-17344 GCA_004027595.1 Dinomys branickii
AAAAAAAAAAAAAAAAAAAAAAAAAAAAAAAAAAAAAAAAAAAAGAAATCAACCAACAACAAATGCTGGAGGGGCTGTGGGGGAAAAGGAACACTTACTTATTCACTGTTGGGGCAATGTAGACTGGTGCAACCAATTTGGAAATCAGTGTGGTAATTCTTCAAATAAAGATTAAAGGTTCCATTTAACCCATCTATTGCCCTTCTGGATATTTTCCCAGAAAAATTAAAGTATCATTCCACAGTGATATATGTGCACTGATGTTCATAGCAACACAATTTGTCATGGCAACATTTTGGAAACAATCTAAATGTCCATCAACTGAGGAGTGGATAAAAAAGATGTGGTATTTCTATACAATGGAGTATTACTCAGGTATAAAGATAAACTCAAGGCTTTTATAGGTAAATGGTTGCAACTAGAGACCATACTCATAAGTGAAATAAATCAGACCTGCCTGTGTAAACACTGTATTGCCTCCATAGTGTAAGAATCTGAAAGAGTAAATAAAATCTGAAAGATGCAATAGATACTGTGAAAGGGAAAGAAACTGCTCAATAGGAAAAAACTGGGATGAGGGAAAGGAGAAAAGAAAGAAGGAAAGGACAAATATATATGTATACACAAGATAGCTAATTATACTACTAATTTGTATTCATTTATTGAAAGGAACAGTTTGATCAATCTTGCACACCTATATCTGGTAATCTGAGCAAATGGTCTGAAGATAACAAAAAGTAATACAACCATTTTTCATTTCCTATCATCTTGTTTTCAAATTCTGTATCATTTTTATGGTTTTTCTCTTTTGTCTGGTTTTTGTTCTTTTTAAAATAAAAAAAATAAAACAAAAAGTTTGTTGCATTCTCCGTTCCCTTGCTCAATCGAAGAGTTCTTTCTTCCATGCATGAAAACTTTACATGTATGCCTAGCATTAAGTACTGGGAATTCAATGCTGAAAAAGATATGGTTACAGCCTTCGTGGAGTTGTCCAAATGAAGACACACAGAGTAAAAGTAAAATTATAATACAGTACAAAGTCTGTAAGAGAAATACAGGGTATTATGGGAAACTTGAAGGAAGCAATGCTTAAGCTGTGCAGTTGAAGACAGCTCCTGAGAGCCACGGTAGGATGTAGTGATGAGACTGAAGTGCACGGACACCAAGTTGTAAGGGTTCATATTAAGAATTTTTTACCAAAGTTGGAGGCGGTAGAAGCTTTATTTCAGGAGAATGGTGTCAGAGTCAGATTTACATTTCCAACTTTGAAGTGCGTGGATTGAACTTGAAGAAAACAGGAAGCAAAAAAACAATGGGTGCTTTTGGGCCAATCCTGTTGAGGTGGCTGCCCATTCTACAACAACAGCGAATGAGCAAATACACAGAGTAATCTGAAAGTGTGTAAAATTTGAGTGGATGGGGGAGTCAAGGATTTTTGTTAATAGGCATGATGTTTAAAAAGGTAGCATGGGAAAAGTAGTGTAGTCAAGTAGGTTTGAAAAATACTATGTTGAACATGACAATGATTACTATTACTTGTCAGAAAATACACTGTTGCTTGAGTAAGGTAAGGTCAAACTGTAACATGCTTTTCAAATATTTGATTACAAAACCTTTATTTTGCAGAATATCTTGTAAGACTAATGTCCCACAGAGCACTCTGGGAGAAAATGCTGTTTCTACTTTTACAGTTGTGTATTTAATCCTTTGAGGATGTCTTATATCTTTATACAGCATAGGTATTTCTTTTGGTTGCCTCAACTGGGTAAAGTTGTAGAGGAAAAGGTCAACTGGAACTCTGTAAAGATTCCCCCATAAAGCCAGTCAGTGATGCTGGGAAAACTGGCTTTCTATAAGCCAAAGTCTTAACCTAGACCTGTATCTCACACCATGCACTAAATCAAAAACAAGATGGGTCAAATATCTAAATATTTAAATAGAAACACTTAGTTTGCCAGAAGATAAAATATGTAAAACTCTTAAAAGACATAATAGGTATATGCAAAACATCATAAACAAAATCCTGTTTGCAAAGGAAATACTACAAAGACTCAACAAATAGGATCATATCAAATTAAAGCTTCTGCACTGCAAAGGGAATTCAACAGTGAAAAGACAACCTGCACAATGGGCAACGTTTCTGCCAGCTACTCTTCAGACAGAGGACTAATATTTAGAATATATAAAGAACCCAAAAAAACGACTGCCCCAAACTTAAACATCCAATCCAAAAACAGGCAATGTCAAATGAACAGAAGTATGATGATGAAGTACAAACAGCCAGTAAGTATATACAAAAATGCTCAGCATCCCTGGTCATTACAGAAATGTAAATTAAAACAATTTACATTTCAGATTTCATCTTACACCGGAAAGGATGGCCATCATCAAGAAATTCGCCAATAAGAAACGCTGGAAAGGGTATGGGAAAAGGTAACCCTTCTCTATTGTTTGTGGGAGTGTATGCTAACACAACCACTATGGAAAAGAATATGGAGATTCTTCAAAAAACTAAAACTAGACTGGGCATGGTGGTGCACACCTGTAATCCCAGCACTCGGGAGGCTGAAGCAGGAGGATCACTGTGAGTTCAAAAGGAGTCTGGGCTACAAAGTGAGCTCAAGGTCAGCCTGAACTGCATAGCAAGACCCTGTCTCAAAAAGCCAAAACACATTTAAAAATACAAAATAAATAAATAAAAATCTAGAGGTTCCAATTGACCCAGCTATTCCTCTTCTACGTAGCTTCTCGAGTTAAAAATCATACCAAAACATGCATATCCATGTTTACAGCAGCAAAATTTATCTAAATCTTGGAAACAGCCCCTATAACCCATCAACAGATGAATGGAGAAATGTGGTATTTATACACAATAGAGTACTACTCTGCCATAAGGAATGTGAGACATTTTTAGATATATGGATGTACCTCAAAACCATAATCTTAAATAAATCAGATACACAAGTTTAAATCTTTGTGTGTGTGAAAGAAACCCAAAGTACAAATAAGGAGTACAATGTAGGATAGGTATTAAGAAGTAGAACTTTTTCAAGTGGAAAGAGGAACAAGAAGTGAACAGTGAAGGGAAAAAAAAAATGGAGAGCCCTTGTAAATGGGGATGGGAAGAAGGGTTAGAGGGGAGGAAACAAAAGCAAGAATTAAGAAGTGTTACGTACATGTACTGAGTTAATACAGATATACCTGCAAGCAACAGGCTCACTGGCAACAAATCCTATTAAGCTGCTAGTTTTTTCATATTAATTCTGAGTAAGTTACAGAGCTGTAATTTACCTAGTCAGAGAACCGAATACATTCCGAAACAGAAAAACCCGACTATATATAAAACTTTTAAAGACTGTAACTAATTCAGTTTACATTGCTCCACACTATTCCAGAGGTGAGTGAATGCTCTAATTTCTAAAAGCATCAAATTCACTATCTCAAAAGATACACAATATTTCAGATGCTCAGAGTTAAAGAACTGGCAATCTGTTTTGAGAGTTTTTGTATTTCTTTTCATTTTTTGAAACAGAGTCTCACTATGTAGTTTAGACTGGTTTTGAACTCACAACATAGCCCAGGCTAGCCTTGAACTCATGGTTATCCTCCTGCTTTCGCTTCCTGAATACTGGGATTAGTCCACAGCCATGCACCACCATGCCTGGCTTTTGTTGTCAGTTTTTGAGGCAGGGTTTTGCTGTGTACTTCAGACTGGCCTTGAACTCAGTGATCCTCCTGCCTCAGCCTCCCAACCATGTCCAGCCTAGAACCAGCAATCTTAACACCATACATCATTGAATACAAACATGTTGCTAATATAGTGATGCAAAAGAAAAAAGGACACATTGCTCTCTTTATATTTTTAATATATTAAAAACAGTACAAACACTGTGATTAGTCTTAAAAAAAGGATCCAAGTTTTTCAATGAGTGAATTTTACAAACAATTCTGCAATGAAAGGGAAATAGTATCTTGATTTAAAATTTTAAAAGCAGAAAAATGTTAACATTAAATTCTTTCCAAATGTTCAAACAAAAATCAACTTGTACAATTTCAATAACAAAATGTGTCCTTGGTACACGTCTTGGGCACTTGGAAAATGTTAAAATTTCTAAAGTTTGAGTGAGAAAGGCAGCACACAACTTCATGACTCTTTTTTTCCAAAAAGAATGCTTTCAGTAAAACATTTCACCATTTTATCTGTGTATACATTGTTATTTTTGTTCTTCCTGAAAAAGGGAATTTAATTAATACTGTAATTTTCCATGTAAAAATATACACCTTCAGATATTTCATGTACAGATACTTAACTTCCTGAGTGACCAGTCATACATCAAACATGATTTAATAAAAAATTTCTAAAACTTTAGAATGAAATAGCACGTGTAGATTTATACTTGTATAGGGTAAAGCTATAAAGAGCAAGTCACAGAATTTCTACTTAAATTCTCTAAATTAACTAAAATGATATATCCACTAACAACCAGTAACTTCCTGCAACTGTTAATAAATCACTGAAAAATTGTATTTTCTAATTTATTAACAAAATAGCCATCTGAGACTATCAACTTAAACTCCATATTATATACACCAAAACTGGATTCACTTAACACAAAATTTCTTGCAGTACAAAAAATTAATATATTTGCTTTATAATACAACCATCTATGAGGTCTGATCAAAGTATACAGGAATGGTTAGATTTTAAAAAGTTTGTTACAGCAAAAGACACATTGCTGCCATAGTATTATAGCAATGCGTCTTTTACTATAATTTTTTTTTTAAATTTAAACATTTTTTTTTTTTTTTTGGCGGTACTGGGGATCGAACTCAGGACCCTGCGCTTCCGAGGCAAGCGCTTATTCCGCTGAGCTATATCCCCAGCCCTTTTTTTTTAAATTTAAACATTATATTATTTTTTAATCATGCCTGGTATACACTTCACCCTTCTGAAGCTGTCTAAACGAACAGGAACTGTGGTACTTTCTTCTGCATAAAACCCTTTCCTCTTTATAAAACCCTGAGGTGAAAGGTAACTAATGAAATAAAACTGGAACCACAATTTTTCTCATTTCTGTATTAAATGGTAACTGTAGGGTGTTTTTTAAAAATGTGACAACTTGAAACTGTTCTGTAGTTTTTCAAAATATTTTCAGTTCAACTTAGCCAAAAAGAGCCTAAAATGACCCTAAAAAACAATGTCCTTTTAATACTTGCTAGTGTCGAGATGAGCGCCATTTTCCATCTCTACTACTGTCCCTTCTGTTGTCATAATCATGGCTCCAGCCATCATGATTCCTGTCTTCATAGAGGAAATCTTCTCTGCTTCCTCTGTAATGGTGGTCAGACCCATGATCAGTATAACGCTGTTCTCGGCTGTAACGTCTATCTGCTAGATAGGGATGAGAGTTCTGTCTGATTTTACGCTGGGACTGGGATGGTGGTGTATCCTGACGCCACTGGGAGCTTGGAGACTGGTTGAAAGTATGACTGTGTGACTGAACTGATGGTGAAAATCCTGATGGATCCATGTGTGGAGAGGCAAATTTCCCTCCATATGGCATCTGTCTCAAAACATTGTTCATCTGAAGCAAAAGAAAAAGAAAAGATGTTAATTACAAATATTCCTAGATATCAAAGTTAATTATATATATATATATATACTTAGTCACAATTAACTGAAGAGCCTAGACCAGTGGTGGGAAACCTACAGCACGCATGCCACAGTGTAGTTACTAAAGCTCTAAAAAATTTATCACCATTGGCCTAGACGGATCGGAAGTTAAATGGAACTAATATAATACAATCAATCTCTCTGTTTGCCTAAAAGTATACACTTAAAAAATATTTGCACAAAAATACTACCCCTTGCTCTGAAGAACATAATTTAGAAGGGAAAAGGTCATAAAAAAATTATAAATCCCTATGTAATGAACATATAAAAAATGGAAAGCTCAGTATCACTAGGCAATGCTTCATGAAAGTGTCATATGGTCTCCATATGAAAAGAATGAAGGATTTTAAGGAAAATATTTCAAAGGAGAGATATGCCAAAGAAAGAAAACTGCTAACAAAAATAAAATGAAAACACAAAATGGTGTTAAAGAACAACAAGTACTTGGCTACAAATCTTAGACATAACAGTAAACTCTAAGTGTAGAAGGATTTATTAGAATCAGATTATAGCAATTCCTTATTACTAAGCTAAAAGTCTGACAACTTGCAAACAATGGAAAGTAAATGTGTACGGAAAAGACACAAACTAGGGTTGGTACCATTACTTGGACAGAAGCATGATAATTTATTAGGCCAGTGGTTCCCAAATTCTGCTTGTGCATAGATAGTATTTTGTAGACGAGTACAATATGAAAGATTGAGGACCATAAGCCTAGATTGTGGTTTGGGCAAAATAAATTTAAAAAGGAATTAATGAATTTAAGAACTATGGAAGATTTTTTTTTAAAAAGCAGGATGTGGTAAATGAGTGGAAGCAAAATTGAAATAGTAAAAGATAGCTAAGAGCCAATATGGTGGTGTACGCCTGTAATCCTGGCACTCTGGTATGCTGAGGCAGGAGGATTTTAAGTTCCAGATCAGCCTGGGCAATTCAGCAAGACCCTGCCTCAAAACAAAAAAAAAGGGCTGAGGATATAGCTCAGTACAAAAGTGCTAGGTTCAATCCCTAGAATTATGTACACACAAAAATAAATAATGAAAACAGCTAAACTTTTAAGTCTAGTCTTGTATTGATGTCACAAAAAATAAGCAAAAGGTGAAGGAGCTCATCTAGAAACTCAAATATATTAAAATACTACAGTTTATGATAAGTTTATGATTCAAAGGAGGCAAAGAGTTTCAGGAAATGAATCTGCAAGTATCTGTATATATACAGTAAATACTGTTGAAGACAAATATACATGTAAAATAAAGTTTTCTATTTATCTTGTCTTCTAAGTATACAAGTCATCCCAGTAAAAACACAGTATTATTCAGTCTATAAAGATCAGTCTAATAAAACTTCGAGGCTATGTTAAATTTTCAGGCATGGTGGCATACACAGTAAGTCCAGCTACTCAAGAGGCTGAGACAGGATTCCAAGTTCAAAGCTGGTCTGGGAAACTTAGACTCATCTCAAAATAAGTTTGTTTAAAAGGGCTAGGGATATATGTCAGTGGTAGAGTGCCCCTAGGTTTGATTCCCCAATGCCCTCCACTCTAGAAATAAAATTTCCAACTGAACAAAATTAAAATCAGTTATACAATATAACAAATATTTTAAGAATGATTTTAACATGTCAAGTGGAAAAAACATTAGCCTACCACTGCTTGTCTCTGGTAATTTTCTGGAGAAGAGAATGACCTCTGAATTATCTGTGATGATGGTGTCATGCTATCCATAGTCCTTTCATATCTGCTAAAAAAAAATCATTCATTCAGCAAATATTTACTGAACTCTAATGACCAACAAGACACAGTTCTCAAAGTTGAAAATTAGTAAGATAGACAGGGTGTCTGCTCTCCTAAAGCAAGAAGAACACAAACAGATAATGTCACATGACTACAAGTGATACAATGTAAAATTAAAAGATCTGGAGCAGGTGAAAAATAAGGTTCTACTTTAGCTTGACTGATCAAGAACAGCCTTGCTAAAAAGGAGACATTTAGAGTCAAAGCTGATTAGTAAACTTACCTGGAGACAAAACATTCTCAGCTGTGGAAAGGGCTAGGGCAGGGGTGAGCAAACTACAGTGGGGCAAATAGTTTTGTGAAACAAAGTTTTTACTGAAACATTACAGCAGTCTCTTCTCTACGGCTACCTTAGTGCTACAATGGCAGAGACTGTATGGCCTGCAAAGTCTAAAGTCTTAACCAGCTGACCCTTCATCGAAAAAATACCAATCTCTGAGCTAATATACAGGCCCAGACTGAGAACTAAAATGGGAAGGATTCCATAGACTAGTTACAAAGGACAAGGGAAGCACAACGAGGAAAAGGTAAAATTTAGACATTTTTTTGCTTGAGAAACTGCTTGACATGTACTCACTCACACATGAAAAAAGAATAGTTCTGGTAACAACCAATTATTTGTCATATAGTTTTGATTAAAGATCCAATGGTGGGGAGAAAAGTAGAGGTGCCCTTTTATTTTAACTTAGTTTTTCTTTTTTTAAAATTTTATTTTAAAGATAAAAGAACGAAAACATAAACACACAGACATTTACAAAATAACACAAAAACAATACAAGCAATACAAAATTTCAGACAAGGTGTTAGGAAATTAACTTGGTTTTTCTTAAATCAGGGTATACTAAGACATTATTTCATCCATTATTCAATTTGTTATGAATAGTAATTTTGATTAAAACTTTTTACCCATGTATTTTTTCACTTGCTTATATAATCCCACCTTCCACTGTCTCTTCATGGCCATTCCATTATTTCCAGCTCTTGACACCTCCTTAATTCAAATCACCAACCTTGTTTGGGTAACTTCCTTGCTGTACTACTACTAATACCAGCATCCTGCTACCAACAGTTTCCCAAATGGTTTATTTTTACTCTTGTCCCTTCTAAATCAGTCTTTCATTGCAACCAAACAACTCTTTAAAATACAAACTTCCTATCATTAACCTACCTAAAACATTTTAATGCTTTCCTACTGCTTTTAGGATAAAATTGCCCCAATCTTAATTATAGCCTATAGTAATTAAACAGAGTCACAAAATATATACCCAACATATATCTTAGTCTAGACTTAAAGGTGCACCTGGCAGTATGTCACTACCAACACTAGATCACATTGCCTACATTTGAATCCCTGCACACTGAAATATGCTCAGCATCACTGGCCAGTAGATAAATCCAGATTACAACACTGAGATTCCATCTTACTCCAGAAACAATGGCTATGATCAGGAAATCAAATAACAAGCACAGGCAAGTACGGAGAAGGGGGGCATTCTACTTTGCTAGTAGGAATGTGAACTAGTACAATCATATGATCATCATGGCGAGTCCTCAAAAAGCTGAAACTGTCAGTTCCATTTGACCCAGCTATTCCTCTTCTAAGCATCTTCCCCAAAGAGTCAAAGATATATTACAGTGTTACATGCACACCTAAGTTTATATTTAGGTGTGCATTATAACACAACTCATAATAGCTAAATCTTGGAAGCAGCCTGTCTGTATGTCCATCGACAGATGAACAGATAAAGAAAATATGACATTTATACACAAAGGAGTACTATTCAGCCATATATAGGATAACTTCAGTCATTTGTGGAAAAATGGATATACCCTGAGACTACAGTAAGTGAAATAAATCAGACACACAAACTTAAACATCTCAGTTTCTCTTACATGAGAAACCCAAAAACAAAAATAACTTCATGAATAAAATAAAAGCTAATACAAAATAGGAAGTCCACTCCCCTACCACTGGGAAGGGGAATTAGAGACCGAGGGAGCACAGAGGGAAGGGAGGTCAAGGGGAAGGAAAAAGAATTCAGATGTGCTATATACACTGAATGTAATCAGTCTGTACAGCAAATATGTACTAATGAACATTTAAAAAATTACCTGCTAGGAGATGTAGAGGTAGGGCTTGAATTTCCAACATGATGCTGGGGATAAGATAAACTGACATCCTGTGAGGCATGACTACTTCCTAAAATAATTTCAAGAATTCAAACAGAAAACAATTTCAACATATGTCTCCCCACCCCAAATCACTCCAGAGGGATAAATTACAGTTTAAAAGAAAAAAAAAATTCAAGTTATTATAGACTTCTTTATAGCTTTAACAGTACGTAATACCAGATATGCAAAACAAAGCATTCCAAACAAGGTACTGTTTATCGTATAAATATACAGTCTGGTCATATTCCAATCCTCACACTACGTTGTAAGACAGAGTATACGGAAAGTTTCATCTTTACATGATCAAGAATCAAAATTTGAGAAAGTAACTTACAAGCAGCCAGGATAAGCACTTTCAGAAAACAATACATGCCGCTTTAAAGAGCTTGAATCCAAACCCAAATGCCTCTAACAACCCTCAATGGTATTTTCAGTAAGCCAAAATGAAAAATTTTAAACTGTTTTAAATCTCAATCTTCAAAACTCATCTGTCCATGTAACCCACTTTCAGGGATTAAGTCTACTATTTATGAAGGCTAAATATTTTACCCAAAACAAGGTTACTTAAAACTGCGTAATAAATTTAAAAACAAAAGAAACAGTAGCAAACAACCCTTCTCCCCCTATCGTGGAAGAGTTACCTGATCTAAACTGAATTTTGATGGGCCTTCCAAAAAGTTTGATTCCATTAAGTAGATTCATTGCATAAGGTACAGATACTTCATGTTTAAAATTCACAAATGCAAACTGCTTTGGTTTACCATCCTTATCTTTTGGAATTTTCACCTTTATTACTGGCCCAGCCTACAAAAAAGTGTTGAGAATTTAAATAAAGCAATTTCAGAGAAATACTCAAATTTTACAAATAAAAGAGAACACAAAGTTGAAAAAACAGACGCATAATCAGAAACTTTAGAAGACTTTTCATTTTGGTTAGAATGAAAATCTTAGTTATGCCTGAAAATTAGATTAACTTCTTTGGAGAACGAGCCCCGTAAGGAGCTAAAAACTCACTCAATGAATTTACATTTCACACCACAGAACGTTTTAAAGGAAGTGATTTTCTCAGGCTAAAAATCCCTTTCTTACTGACTGATTCATACCTAACAGTTACGGGGGTAACTGGGCTGGGAGCAGAGGGATACTTAAAAATTTTCACACATTTTAATACAGAACACTCCTATGCTGCTTTTCTACACAGTATTTTTGGTTTTCAAAATAGTTTAATAATCCTGCAGTTCTGTAACTAACTTAGGCGCCAACACACACAGAGTGAAATAGTGTATCGTCGAAGTTAGACGAACCAAAGACACATCATCTTAAAATGACCAGAGAAAGAGGAAAACGCAAAAGCACTCCCCAAAGAAGACCCCACGCATATTATTTCGTCCCTTAGGACCCCGAATCTGCACCCCGAGAATGTCTGACTGCGGATTCCACCACTACCTTTCGTCGTCACTCTGGGACGGAACCCACTACGGTTCTGCTAATGAAGCGGACACCCCGCGACGCTCGCTCCCTACCTCCCTTGGCGCGCCCTCCGTTCCCAGACAGCTCTCGAGAGCGGTTCCCGACCGCCGAGCTCCAGCCAGGACAGCGGGGCTGGCCTTGGGGCCAGGCCCTAGGCCACCAGGGAAACCCAAGGCCACGGGGCTAACCCCAACCACCACTTACCTGGTGAAACAGCTCGAAAAGCAGTTCCTCGGTCACTTTAGTTTCAAGGTTGCCCACAAAGAGAGTGCGGTCCGCCTCCGCAGCTGCAGCGCCCATCGCAACGTCGCCCCCTCCCCACCCAGGCTGAAGGGTCGCGGCCGACACAGCAACTGCGCAAACTCGAAAACCCCACGTCCTTGCGCTCAGGCCTCGTGACGTAAACGTCTGTCACGCCAGAGTGCGAGCGGTGTGAGCGCGCTTGCGTGCAGTGCGCCTGCGTACAGGCTGATGGCGGCTGTTCAGTGGGCCCCGCGTTAGTTACGGCGTAGGTGGTAGGGGATATGTGCTGGAGTCCGGCTGTACTGATCTGTGGAGCGGCGAACGAGCTTCCTTGACCCACGGACGTAACGTAGACAGTGCGAGCAGTGTTTGAAAATGGCCCTGAACTATGTGACCCTGTCCGCCGGCGATCAAGGGAACAGGGTGGCCCACCGCTCTTCTCAAGGCGACCTCGGCCAGTCGGCTTTAGCGTTGGTGATGGTCCCTGGAGACAACTTCCTTGTTGGCAGACCTGAGCTGGTCTACCCCGGACCTCAGCCGGCGGTGCGACTCAGCGCTCGGACCCAAGGCCGAAGAATGCCTGGCATCCGGAATCCGACCCTCCTTATAAAGGGAAGAAAACTCCAGAGTGGAAGGCGATTCGTCCCAGTCAGATTCACACTTTATCCGATCCCTAGGGTGGACTCAGTCTGTTAAGAAGTGTGATACAGCAGTCTCTGATTGCATTGGGAAGGGTCTCAACTCGAATTTCAGCCTAAAATGAATGCTTCCCCTTGCTTAGCTTCAGAACAAGGCCACTTTAAAATCATTTTTTGGTGTAACTGCAGTTTTTTTTAATGTATTTTCATTTTAATATAAAAATGTATTTTCATTTTAATATAAAAAAATATATAGGCGTTTGTAATAAAGCCTAAGTCAAAGAAAACTTTACTATTAATGCAGATGTAGCCGGAGTGATCAGTTCTGGAAGGAGATAGAAGGGATTTTCTTTTTAGCTGGGCAACAATCATATAATTCGTCCTTTGATACCCTTTATTTGAAACTTGTAATTCAAGCTTCTTTCCATAGCTGTCTTCCTCTTTACCTCAAACTCCTTGTAACTGGGGTTGGTTAAAAGAAAAAATACTCCTTTTTCTTAAACCGGCTTAGCCTTCCACCTCCCCCCTAACACACTTAACATGTTCAATCCCCACCACATTTTATATCTTAGGGAATACATACAACTTCTGTCTCGGCCATTACTACCCCACCCCCCATCAAAAAACTTAAACCTTAATATTCTTTAAATTATTCCCTTTGGCAAATGGTATTGAGAGTTTTAAGTGCCAATTCTTTGTGTAAGCAAATAGTTTTTTTTCCAGTAGATTTTCCCGTGTAGACTTTCTTAAAATAACTATGTTCAATAATGCAAAATTGCCTTACATAGTATCTGAAAGAATCACATCAGAGAGAAATAAACTGAAGAACTTAGGTAACAGTGAGAGGTTTAGAAACCAGGTCATAGGAAGGATGATGGAGAGAATGGCATTAGTTCCTATTTATTGATTTTGGGTTTTTTTTGTCTTTTTGAGACAGTCTCGCTATGCAGTTCAGGCTGGCCTTGAGCTCACTTTGTAGCCCAGGCTGGTCTTGAACTCTCAAAGATCCTCCTGCGTCAGCCTTCCAAGTGCTGGGATTACAGGCGTGGGCCACCACGTCTGGCTAGTTCCTATTTATTGAGTAGTACTTGCAAGGCAATGTGGAGGTGGCGTAGGTGGTAGGAGACCTGTTGTTCATTGTTATATTGAGGTTACTGAAGATTCACTCTGGGCCTGCTACTGCCTATATTAGGTGCATAGGATAAAACAGTGAGCAAGATAGATTAGGACCCTTACTGTAATTAATGGAGTTCTCTCTATATTATTTGATTCTCCTAGCAGTATAGAAGAAAATTATGTTTTCTGCAAAAGAGATGAAGTAAGTTTTCCAGGGTCAGACACCTAGAAAAAGGTGGAGTCTTACAGCCATTCAACTCAAGTTCCTCATCTGAACCATGCAACCCAAATTTATTGGACTATTTTCTCAGTTTTCCTGAAGATAATACGTAACTAATACTGTTCCAGATACTTAAAACATTAGCTCATACAATGCATGCCTTTGGCTGAACATCATTAAAACTCCATTGTTGAAAAGTAAACACTACATATATAGAGAAAGAGAGTTTGTTTTATTCTGGTTTTTTGAGATAGGGTCTTGCTATTTAGTTCAGGCTGGCTTGAACTCGTAGTGATCCTCCTGCCTCAGTCTCCGGAGTGCTGGGATTAAAGGCATGCACTGCCATGCCTGGCTACTATGGATTTTAGATTAGGCAAAAATAATAAAGCTAAAATTAAGGAGAACTTTCTTAAAACTTAGAAATGCCAAGCAGTAGAAGATATACCTTGGGAGCTACGAAGTTAGATGCCAAAAAGTTCAAATACAGATTGAATTCTGTGAAGGATTTTAGCAAAGGAATTATAAAGCAAAATTGGACTAGATAACCACGTGTGGTAGCACATGCCTGTAATCCCAGAATCTGGTAATCCTACTGCTCAAAAGGCCTGTAAATAATAGCATCCTGTTTCATTGAGTGTGCCAAGTTTGCTGATGTAGTCAACCTGTGTTATCATTTCTTATTAGTCACTTTCTTCTTGCTCGTTCAAAACACCCAGCACCCTCAATTTAAAAGAGACTTACTTTTATCCACCCATTCAATCCATGTGTGGTTGGCTGGCTTGCTGCAAGGCAGGAATAGCGGGGTAGAAGGGCGTGGCTGAGGAAAACCGCCCACCTGATGGCAGCCGGGAAGCAGAACGGGAAAGAGTGCCCGAGTTGCAAGGCAATAGCCAGAGACCTCAAGGCCTCTCCCAAAACCCACCTTGGACACACCTAGAAGTGCAACCTACAGGTTCCAGGGTGGACCCCAAAGCTATGGAAGTGAAATCCCACCTTCGCTGCCACAGTATCTAATCATTCCCTTACTCAATTTCCAATTTTTATTGTTTGTATTTTAAAGTGTAAGGATCTCAATATAAAAGGGTTGGGGATGTAGCTCTTTGCTCCCTGGATTCAATGCCCAGTTTTGTTTTTTTAAAAAAGGCACAGGAGAGAGTGACTTTCTGACAGAATCATCAAGACTAGGGATTGGTAAATAATAGTATATGTGCTAGAAAAGACATTAATACCATGTAGTTTATTGTGTTTTGTTTGGCAAAGGAGACCTTATTCACATAAATATTCCATTATTTTAAGTGCAAATCAGTAGATGTCTAAATTCTTGTTTGTGACATCCAAGTTACAGTGTGTCAAGTCACAAAGGCTGTAATGCGGAAGCAAAAACCAACATAACCCTCCTTCAGTGAAGTTACCTAAAGCAGACCATATTATTAAAAATCCACATTAAGTACACAAAATGAACTTTAATGCCAGTGATACAATTATTAATAGTAATGTTGCCATTCTTAAATAGATGAATTCTGAAAGTAGCTCAAAATATTACTGTTTCTCACGAAGGTACTTGTAACTTACTGGCATGTGTCCCTTTGTGTGGGGGGCACTGTCCCATGCATTGTATTATCCTAAGCAACTGGCTAGCATGGGATGAAGTCGACTCTATTGATGTTTACTTTTTTTACTCATCATCACTCAACTCTGAAAGAATGGCCATTTAGGATACAGAAAAAAAGACTTTATAAGACTTGCCCTCAGTAGTCAGATTTCATAGTAATACAACTCCACGGGGGATATCTTTGAAGAAAGGAGGAAGGAAAATTCCACAAGAAAGCAGAGTAAAAGGTAAATCAGAAGGTTCAACTGTCCAGCAAAATTGTCCTTAATCCCTTCAATGAATTTATCCAGATCTTACTAAGATGGTATTGCAAATTTCTATGAAAAGATTGCCCATTTTCTCTGTCAGTCAAATGTATAAGTTTGAATATGTATGACTTCTTCCCACCTATATCTTGTCCTGTGTCCATTGCCTATGTCCATTCTATCACTAAATTCTTCTCTTCACAATTATTTATATTACATCCCTATAATTGTCTTTACCACCTGACTTGTATTGACCTGGATATATATCCTCATTTTTTTGTTTTTTGGTTTTGCCTCTGTACTTTTTCCTAAATATAGTCTCTAGACTAGTGCACTAATAGCACATCTCTGATCACACAGTTGTGTTTTGTTTTGTTTTGAGACAGAGTTTCCCAATGCAGCTCAGGTTGTCCTGAACTCACTTTGTAGCGCACGCTGGCCTCAAACTCAAAGGGATCCTCCTGCCTCAGCCTTCCAGTTGTGCACCATCATGCCTGGCTCACACAGCTGTTTTTACAGAGCCTCTACTAAAATATAGCACAGGATGGCAACAATAAATTTAACAACTCATGTTTTATCACCTTCAGGAGTCATAATGTATAATAGTATGTTGAAGTTTCTGATAGCTTGTTTAGAAAAAGACAGGGTTTTTTTTAATTTAAGAAAAAAATTTATTAAAGACATAAAAAACAATTCCTAAAAGCCTGACTATTCCAGAAAACTGTAGCTACACAATGTATTGTGTCTATCATGTTAAAACATGGATTAGACACAAATACAAAAACCATGGAACAATTTCCCATTCTTCAACAATTTGAGCAAAGATAAAATGCCTAAGGAACAGCATGGATGACTTGCAAAGGATGGGCTCTTTAAGCACTGTTGTACAAAAAAGCACAAATGGATGAGTGTGTTCAGTTATATACACTGAATTGGGCCTTTGGCACTAGGAATCAGAGCATTTTGTCATATAGCATTAACACGTATTATAAAAGTGTGTAATGTCAAAGGAATAGAACTACCAGCATTCAAAAGCAGCTTAATCGACTAAGCAATAAAACACTCTACACCATGTCTCTCTCAACCATCACTGAATACACTGGTAGCAACTTTCAAATGAAGAAAGAAAAGGAGCTGTAACTCCTTTTATTTTCTTTGTTTAAAATCAAATGAAACAAACCAACTGTGTTATACACCAACATCTCCAAATTACATCATTTGTACAAGAGAAAGACTAGGAACAAAAATGTGTCAACAGAGATCCGAATATGGATGAGAGTGCCTCACCCTCCTTTCCGACGGTACTCAGGAGGGGCCCCTTCCTAATTGCTGGCACTAAATAAAGTTGCCAAATTCCTTGCCAGATATTGAGGAAATCATGAAGATAATTCAGTAACCAAGGGAGGCTTTTCTCATCGAGAGGTGTATAGGCTAATATCACTCCAATTCATACAAATTATCTCAGTAGATGTGGTGCTCCATACACCTGGGACATGGGTGCGACAGATCTCAACATGCTGTGGTCTCAAATTTGTAGAGGAGCTGAGTGCCCAGGATCACACTGCAGTTGTTCTTTTTTTTTTTTTTTTAAATTTTATTTTAAAGACAAAAGAATGGAGACATGAACCAGAAAAGCCATAAACAATACAGAAAATACAAAGTTATACAGAATATAGTAGGGAATTAGAACTGGATGTTGTATTACATAGTTATCTTCACATTCACATTAGTTAACACAAAAACATTAAAGGAAATACCAAATTATAGATAAGATAGCAGGGAATTTGCACTGGATGCTGTATAATATAAAGTTATCTTCACTTCTGCTAATACAAAAATGACTGAGGAAATACAGAATTATAGAGAACATAGAAGGGAATTAGCTCTGGATGCTGTCCTACATAATGTTACCTTCACCTTTGTTACTCAGTTACACAGATGATGGCCTTTTTGATCAGTTCGTTTTTTCTCCTCCCTCATCTCCGTTGCCCTACCACTCAATCAGTCATATTCCCTGTGATAATAACTGTACTTCTGGGTTTATCTATATCCTTGGAGTCTCACCTTGGGAGGAGACATAGCTGCCTCAGACTATAACATACAGGGGTGTATACAAACTGCCATGGTTGGAGGTGGGAAAGCACATATGCTCACAGCGGACC
>PVLD010030022.1:0-17344 GCA_004027595.1 Dinomys branickii
AAAATCCTAGCTGGCTGTCCCTCAGACAAAGGTCTTCTATCTAGAACATACAAAGAATTAAAAAACATGTACCTGTCCAAATTCAAAGACCCAATCCAGAAATGGGCATCTGAGATGAATACACACTTCTCAGATAAAGAAATACAAATGGCAAATAAATATATGAGAAAATGTTCCACATCTTTAGTCATTCGAGAAACGCAAATAAAAACAACATTGAGATTTCATCTCACCCCAGTAAGACTGGCCAGTATGAAAAAATCATCCAATAACAAATGCTGGCGAGGATGTGGAGAAATAGGGTCTCTATTACACTGCTGGTGGGAGTGCAGACTGGTGCAACCACTGTGGAGAGCAGTTTGCAGATTTCTCAGCAAACTAGGTCTAGAGGTTCCATTCAAACCAGCTATTCCCCTTCTGGGTATTTTCCCAGAAGATCTGAAAACATCATATCACTCTGATATATGTGCACCCATGTTTATAGCAGCACAATTTGTAATAGCTAAATTGTGGAAGCAACCCAAGTGTCCATCCACAGAGGACTGGATTAAAAAACTGTGGCATTTTTATATAATGGAATATTATTCAGCTATAAAGAGGGACAGATTTGGGGCCTTTGTAGGCAAATGGTCACAACTGGACACCATACTCATAAGTGAAATAAATCAGACGTACATGTGCAGGCAACGTACTGTGTCACTGGTGTAAGAACCTGAGGGTGGGAATATAAACTAAGAGATATGAAGGAAATCTGTTCAAAAGTAAAGATGAGATGGGACGAGGGAAAGGAGAAAAGAAAGAGGCAAAAATGTATGTATGTACGTATGTATATACATATGTGCAGGATGGCTAACAGGGTTCTACTATTGTCTTATGTCACTTAGTGGTAAGGCATAGTTGATGACTGGTTGTTTGATCAGTCTTGTATGTCTATATGTGTTCTCCTGAGCATACACTTTGAAGATATCAATATGCAATGCAACAACTATTGTTGGTTTTCCGTTGCTTTGTCTATAATTCAATTCTGATTATACTGTTATTGTGCCACTTTGTGTCTCTTTGTTAATGCTTTCCGTGTTTTTTTTCTTTTTTCTGTTGATGTAGTTCTTTTTCTTTCACACTTTTTAAAAAAGAAAAATTATATTAAAAAAATATGTAAGTAAGTATGTATGTATATGCAGCATATCTAACATAGTTGTACTACTGACTTAGGTCACTTTATTGTAAGGAATAGTTGATGATTAATTGTTTGATCAATTTTGCATGTCTATATCTGTGTTCCTGAATATACACTTGGAAGTTATCAATATGCAATGCAACAACCATTGTTGATTCCCTGTCACCTTGTCTGTAACTCAGTTTTGATTGTACTATTCTTATGCTACTTTGTGTCTCTTTGTTAATATGTTTTTGTTCTTTTACTTTTAAAACAAAAAAAAGAGCTCAAAACAATCAAACCCCCCCAATTTAAAGAATCAATCCAAAAATGGGCATCTGAAATGAAAAGGCACTTCTCAGATGAACAAGTACAGATGGAAAATAAATACATGAAAAAATGTTCAACATCATGAGTCATTCAGAAATGCAAATGAAAACAACACTGAGATTCCATCTCACCCCCAAAAGCATGGCTGTCATCAAGAAATCAACCAATAACAAATGCTGGAGGCTCTGCGGGGTAAAAGGAACCCTTCTCTACTGTTGGTGGGAGTGTAGACTGGTGCAACCACTGTGGAAATCAGTGTGGAGAGTCCTCACAAAACTAGGACTAGAGGTTCCATTTTACTCAGCGGTTCTCCTTCTGGGTATCTTCCTGAAGGAATTAAAAGCATCACACCACAGGGATATACACACACTCGTGTTTATAGCGGCACAGTTTGTCATAGCTAAATTTTGGAAACAGCCCAAATGTCCATCAACTGAGGAATTGATGAAGATGTGGGGTTTTTATACCATGAAGTACTACTCAGCCATAAAGAAGGATAAGCTTGAGACATTTCTAGGTAAACAGATGCACCTGAGACCATACTCTCAAGTGAAATAAACTGGACACATGTGTTCAAATATCGCATGATTTCTCTGGTGTGAGAAACTGGAAGTGTGACTAAGGACCAAAATGTATAAGAGATACTGTGAAACAGGAAGAAAATGTTCAAATGGGCAGGGGAACTAGGGAGGGGGTTGAGGGAAAGGAAGAGAAAAAAGGAAAAAATAGAAATAAAGCTTTTGTAAATAAGGAGGGAAGAAGTGTTGAAGGGAAGGGAGGGAAATGCAGGGGGAAAGAAGAATCGAGATGTACCATGCACAGGTACATCACTGGGGGATGGGGTCATGATGTGGACCTAAAATGTACCCATAACAGTAGCTAAAAAAAGAGAAAGCTGATGCTTCTACCTTCAGCAACTCACACCACTGTCTCCATGACAGCAAGGAGCCCTGAGCTGCCCTCAAGGATGGGGACTAGTCCTCACTCCTTCTGTCTCCTGGAGCTGCACTGCAAAGTTATGTCACTGTTGGGGAATGACATGTGTTTTTTTGTTGTTGTTGTCATCTTTTTGAGACAGGGTCTCCCTGTGCAATGGAGGCTGGTCTTGAGCTCACTTTGTAGCCCAGGCTGGTCTCGAACTTACAACGATCCTCCTGTCTCAGCCTCCCTGAGTGCTGGGATTACAAGCATGTACCACCACCATGCCCGGCTGGGGAATGAAGTGTGGAAGTTAAAGGATCCAATCCCGAAGGAGGATCTGAGTGGGCACAGAAAGGTAAGAGGTCCCGGTAGAGACTACAGCCACTCTCTCAGGTCCTTACTCTTTGAGTTCATCAATAGTCTTCTGCTTCTCGTTGATCTCATCCCGGAGCCGGGCCAGCTGCCGGTGGTGGGCCTCCCGATGAGTCTCCATTTGCAGCTCCAGGGCCTTCTGCAAACAACCCCCAAGCTCAGAGCCAGACTCCCAGGTACAAGTTGTAGGAGCGAGCACAGCTCTCACCCCCCCAGGCCCCAGTCCCCGCCACAGTTCCCCTACTCACCTTCACGTCATCTGCGTCCTCTGTGTCTGGCTCCTTGTCCTTCAGAGCCACTTCATGCACCGTTTCTAAGGGAAAAGGGAAGAAAGTTTGTATCAGACCTTCTTCCTACAGAAGGAACTTCATGTTGAGACACAGCTCCTGGCGGGGCCGGGGATAGATCACAGGATGTTCTTCTGGGTCAGGAAAGTTCAATCCGATATGATAGGGACAGAGAGGGTGGGAGGTATCATGAGATGCTACATGCAAAAGCTTGGGGTCAACGGCCTGAGTTGGCATCTGCAGTTCAGGCTGATTCTTTGGGTGAGGGGCTGCTGGGTGGTCTCCTTTTCTTTTTTTTTTTTAATCTTTTTGAGACAAGGTCTTGCTATGCCATTCAGGCTGGCCTTGAGCTCACTCTGTAGCCCACACTGGTCTCAAACTCTCAAAGATTTCCTGCCTCAGCCTCTGGAGTGCTGGGGTTACAGGAGTGCACCACCACACCCGGCAGTTTCTTCTGAGGTTTGTGACTTTCCCTCCCCATCCCAGGACAGGTGGGATGGACGTCCACAAAGGCCTCACCCTGGGCCTGCAGCTTGGCCAGCTCATCGCTCAGGGAGTCGTAGGACTCTTCTAGGTGCCGCTTCTTCAGCTCCACGCTCTGCATGTACTCCGTGAGCGAGCGGATCTTGGCCTCGTGCTGGTGGAAGATGGTCGGCAAGAGAAAGGAGACAGCTGGAGTGAAGGACACAACCCCAAGCAGCAGGCACCTCTGTGAGTCCCGGCTCTCCTCCCCAGTCAGCTCAGAGGAGCACAAGCCTTCACTCATTTGGCTGGCTCTTCCCCTCTGCCCCGCTAGCTCTCTGCCCTTGGTTTCAGCTGACCCTAGGATGCTGACATAGAGGTTGCGTGTTGGGAGTTTTACCCGTAACCAAGAACAGTCTTCTCTCTCCCGTGGCACCCTGGCGCTCTCCCCAGCAGGCACTCACCTGGGAGATGAGGAGCTGGCAGGAAGACAGCTCCCGCCCGGTCACTTCCATCTTGCGGTGACATTCCACCTGCAGGTTCTCCAGCTGCCGACAGCGCTTGACCACAGACTTGACCTCCGATTTGATTTTGCTGATGTACAGTCGGGCCACGGTGAACTCCTCCTCGATGGCCCCGCTGATCTCCACTGGCTGAGAGTGGGCAGAGGAGGAGAGGCTGCTGCCCTGCTGCAGAGGAGCTGTAACCCACTCCCTTCCACGTTTTGCATAACCCACATAGACACTCGGGTGGGATGAGTATTTCCAAATGACCATTAGTGGCTCTCCATCACCTGGCATTTCACACTAAAGCCCTTTATCTGCATGTAAAGATTCAATTCCCACAGTGCTCTTCTTCCACCTTAAAAAGCAATATGATTTTCTTTTTGAGTCAGGGTCTTCTCTGTTTGCCTAGACCTTTTCTTTTTGTTTTATTTTTTTTTATCTTTTTGAGACAGGGTCTCGCTATGCAGCTCGGGCTGGCCTTGAGCTCACTTTGTAGCCCAGGCTGGTCTTGAACTCACAACAATCCTCCTGCCTCAGCCTCCTGAATGCTCCAGACTAGTTTCAAACTCCTGAGCTCAAGCAAACCTCCTGCCTTAGCCTCCAGAAAAGCTGAGACTACAGGTGTCCACCACATGCCCAGCTTGATTTTCTTTTCGAGACAAATAGATCTACTTGACCCTCACTCTCACTTGCACAGATTTGCATATGTCTTTCTCAACCTTCTCACCACCGCTAGGTCCTACTGTGAGTTCACCTTTGTTGCTTCTTTATTTGTATACTTTTTTTTAAATGTCTTTTTGAGACAGGGGCTCTATGCAGTTCAAGCTCGTTTTGAAGTCACATTGTAGCCCAAGCTGGCCTGAAACTCACAATGATCCTCCTGCCTCAGCCTCCTGAGCGCTGGGATTATAGATAGGTGTGCGCCACTACACACCACCACACCCAGCTTTTATTTGTATACTTTAGAATATATTTTTCAGTTGAGCCTCTACAAACCTCTACTTGGTTTCCCGAGTCTAGCCTGAGACCACACTTCCTCGCCCCCTGGCCCGTCTGTCCCGGCATCCCAGAGGGGCTGGAGGGTCCCTCCTTGGCGGTCCTGCACAGGGCTGCTGTCCCGCTGCCCACTCACCAGCTTAATCTCGCCGTTGCCCACGATGACACTGAACTCACTGAGGTCTTTCATCAGCCCGTTCAGCACCTCGGCGATTCGCTTTCGCTGGTGTCCACTGACCTCCTGGAGCCGCTGCAGCTCAGACTCCAGAGACAGCATGGTGGCCTGAGGACAGCCCTCGGGTCATTCCCAGCACCTTCCTCTTCTCCCCTCCCCACTTCAAGCATGACCCCGTGGGCTTCCACAAGCGGAGCACAGGACCCGCAGGAGTGTCGGCGAGACACGAGCACCAGGAGCACAAAGGGCAGAAGCGGAGCGGGAGGCCATCGTGACACCCGGCCTGCGGGGCACACAGGAGGGTGTGCTGAGGTCAGGAGCCCTTGGAATACTGGGAGGCCACTCACCACCTTCTGGGACAGCTCATCCACCAGAAGCTGGTTTTGCTGGCTCTTTTCCTCCACCTCCTGGGACTTCTGGTCGTAGTTCACCGCCAGCTCCTCCAGGGCCTGCAGCACTTCCTTCACCTCGTCCTTCGCGGCGTCATTCTCTGACTGCAGGTGGCTCAGCTCCCGCTGGACTTTCTCATTGTCTCCTCGAGTGGACACCAGCAGCTGCACAGGAGAAGAAGCACGTGAGGGAGTTGTTATGAATGCTCGCTCCCATGGCCCCTGAGTCTAGGGAAGCTGAGCCCCTGCCAAACCGAGTCCAGAAGTGGGCGTTGGGCCTCTAGAAATCAGGAAATAGAATGGAGAAGCACCTGGACAGCAACATCTGTGCTTCAAGAACAGCCCCAGTGAGGTTCCCAGACTCGAGTAGTTGTGGGTGGTGACTAGCCCTGAGCAGAATGTCCTTTCTTTTCTTTTCTTTTTTTGTCTTTTTGTGATAGGGTCTCGCTATGCGGTTCAGGCTGGCCTTGAGCTCACTTTGTAGCCCAGGCTGGTCTTGAACTCACAAGGATCCTCCTGCCTCAGCCTCCCAAGCGCTGGGATTACAGCTGTGCCCCACCACGCTCGGTAGCATGTCTTTTCTCCTGTCAGATTTATTTAAAGACGTCTCTTCACGTCCTGCAGGGATGAACACAGAGCCCTTTCCTCGGGCATCTTTTCCCTTCCCGTCACCTCTTCCTGGTCCAGCATCTGCTGCTTGAGCTTCTCGATGAGCTGGCTCTGCTGGTTAATCTCGTCGTCCTGTGGAGGAGAGGGGCCTGCTGAGGGGAGCGTCTCCGGCCAGTGTGGAGTTCTGGGGCAAGCGGAGAGGTGGGATCCTCAGCGAAATCCAGACAGTGCAGGTTTTGAGCTGGGAAGCTCGCTTGCTAACCACATGTCTTTTTTCTCACCTTCTTTCCCTGACTCCAGTCCTTACCTTTAAATTCCTTTCTCCTAGGAAGTTAATAGAACCCTCACAATTTATAACAAAAGCCTTTGCTTTTTGTTTGGTTTTGGTGTGTGTGTATGTGCGTGTGCTACTGAGGATTAAACCCAGGGCCTTTGCACTGAGTTACAACCCCATCTTTTTCTTTTGAGACAGGGTCACGTTATGTAGCCCGGACTGGCCTCAAACTCATGGCAATCTTCCTGCCTCAGCCTCTGGAGTGCTGACATTATAAGCGTGTACCACCATCCCTGGCATCATTTTATTTTATTTTATCTTATTTTATTTCATTTGGTATCAAACTCAGGACCTTGCACTTGCCAGGTAGGGGCTTATGCCACTGAGCTATATCCCCAGCCCTTTTTTTTTTTTTTAAATTGTGAGACAGGGTCTTCGTAGATTGCCCGCACTAGCCTCAAACCTTGTCCTTCTGTCTTAGCCTCTTGAGTAGCTGGGCATGTGCCACTGCACCAACCAGTAAGGGCTTTTAAATATTCATATCCTTTAACTAGAAATCTTATTCTAACACTTCCTTTTAACCCAGTCATTCAAAAACTACATCTTAAGAGCCAGGCGTGCTGGTGCACACCTGTACTTCCAGTACTTGGGAGGCTGAGGCAGGAAGACTGCTGTGAGTTTAAGGCCAGCTTGGGCTACACAGTGAGTTCAAGGCCAGCCTGCACTACAAAGCAAGACTCATCTCAAAAAAAAGCTAGGTCTTAGCCAGGTGTGGTGGTGCAGGAGGCTGAGGCAGGAGAATTGCAGGTTCAAGGCCAGCCTAGGCAATTTAGCAAGACCACATCTGCAAATAAGAAAACAAAAACCAGTGTGGTGGCACATGCCTGTAAATAATCCCAGCACTCAGGAAGCTGAAGCAGGAGGACCATCATGAGTTCAAGGCCAGCCTGGGCTACATAGCTGACCCTATCTCAAAACAAGCAAACAAAAAGTGTTGGAGCTGTAGACCAGGTCTTGAGCACTTGCCTAGCATGCATGAGGCCCTGGGTTCGATACTCAGTACAGAAAAAGAAAAAAAAAAAAGTCTTTAAAAAAAAAAACCAAAAAAACAAAGTCTTATACATAAAAGATAGTCATTTCCAAGTTACTTAAAATAACAAAAACTGCAAGCCTTGTAACATTTTTATTTATTTATTTGTTTAGTTTTTGCCTTTTTAAAGACAGGGTCTCACTATGCAGTTCAGGCTGGCCTTGAGCTCACTTTGTAGCCCAGGCTGTTCTCGAACTCATAATAATTGTCCTGCCTCAGCCTCCCGCCTGAGTGCTGGGCAAACCTTGTAATAAATGAGTAGCTAAGTATGTCTTCATAAATGGACTCGGAGGCAACCTTTTAAAAAGCACAAATAATTTTAAGTAGAAAATTGTTAATAATATGCTGAATTTTTAAAAAGGATGCAACATACATACAGGCTTTCTCCAGCTGGGGATAGAGCTCAATGGCACAGCACCTGCCTGGCAACTACAAGGTCTTGAGTTCGATTCCCGGTGCAGAAATAAAAAACTATCCCAACTGCATTGTACATTTAAGGAGAAAAGCAAAATGTTAACAGCAAAATATTATCTCTGAATGGCAGCACGATGGACGGTTTTAACTTTCTTCTCTATATTTGTATTTACTTTCCACCTTTGCAAAAAGTAATATTTATCCCTTGTAAAGTGAGAAAAAGGGGTTGGGGAAACAGCTTAGTGGCACAGCGCCTGTCTCACAAGCACGGGGTCCTGAGTTCGACTCCCAGCACCAAAAAAAATAAAATGAGAAAAAGGTGGCATAAGCCAACTGCTTCAGTCCCCTGCCTTCCCATCCCCAGGCCTCACCTTGTCGTCGAGCTGCTTGTAGAGACGGCGGATCTCCTCCTCGTATTTCTGCCGCTCCTCGGGTGCGATGCGCACCACGATGGACGAGTTGTCATTCACAGGGGTCTCCTCACACAGCTCGGCTCCCAGCGCTGCGTCTTCGCCAGCCAGTCGCTCGGTCTCAGGCACGTTCTCTCCTGGCAGAGGGGCAGAGCGAAGGCAAGGCTGAGGAGGAAGCCGCGCGCATCCCTCCACGCCGAGGCCCCTGGCCTGGCCCACGCCTCCAACCACGCCCACCCGCTCCCCGCTAACCACTGCGCCAGCGGCTCAGCTCAGCCTCCAGCTTCGCGATGGTCTCCTTCTGGGCTTTGGTCTTTTCCTTTTCCTTCTCGTATTTCTTCTTCCACTGCTCGGCAGTCAGCTCCAGATTCACCGAGGCAGTGTTCTTAATGGTCTTTGCCCTGGGTGAAGACGAGAGAAACGAGGGGATGTGACCTGCTTTTGCCTTAGTGACACTGGCAGGGACAGCTGGAGGGGCTGAGACGGGAGCTGGGCACCAGCGCTCCCTCGGGGGACTCTGCCACTGACCGCTGCCCAAACATCAGGGTGGACTTGGTCTCCGCATCATTGTAACTGGACGGAGAACAGCAGATGAACATAGTCGTCCGGCAGTTTCCTCCCAGAGAGTCCTGGAGGATCCGGGTCATTTTGCTGTCACGATACGGAACATAGCTTTTCTGGGAAGGAGGGAGACCATGAATCAGAAAAATAAATTCAACAGGGCATCAGAAAGAACAGCAGTGCTGAATGGGAACTGAGCAACCGAGAAGCTGGGCTCTGGAGGCAGGGACGCAGTGGGAGCAGGCGGGCTCGGAGGGGGGCAGGGCACCCCAGGAGCGCTTACGGTGCCCTCGGCCAGGGCGGAGATCACGTTGCCCAGGGCAGACAGAGACTTGTTGATGTTCTTTGCCTCGTCCAGCACGGCTCCTTCGGCTCCAGTTTTGCTGACCTGCCAGGGCAGTAAGGGATGAGCGTGTCATGAGCAGTTGTAAGGACTGTCACCAACTCTTCCAACTTAGGGGGCCCAGTCCAAGAAAAGTGGGGGTGATGAGAGAGGACAGAGTAAGAGATGCTTGGCCAGGGCCAGGGCAGACCCTTCCTTCATCCCCCCCAACTCTCTCTCCAGAGCCCCCACCACGTTATTTAATTCTGTTACATGAAATATCCAGGGTGGGCAAATTCAGACAGAGAGTAGATTAGGGGCTTCCAAGGAATGGGTGGTAGGGAGAGCAGGCAGTGACTGTGACCCGGTAACGACAATGTCCTGGAATTATATAGTGGGGCTGGTTGTACACCCCCTTGTGAACACACTAAACCCCCTGAACTGCACACTTTAAAGTAGTGAACTTTCTGGTGTATGAATTCTATTTCAATTTTAAAAGGTGCTTTAAGGCCAGGCATGGTAGTGTATGCCTGTAATCCCAGCACTTGGGAGGCTGAGGCAGGAGGATCACCTCAAGTTCCAGACCAGCCTGAACTACAAAGCAAGATCGTGTCTCAATTAAAAAACAAAAGTTTTTTAATGGAAGAAAAAGGCACACACACCCACACCCACAAGGCTTCCTTCTCAGCCCATCTCACCCGACCCCACAGGACCCCCAACCTTCTCGCTGCCTGCCAGGTCCACGAGATACAGCTTCCCACTGAGCTTCTGCTCTGTTTCCACGTTTTCCTGCTTGATGTTGATGAGGAAGATGCTGTGGCTTCGAGAGCTATGTTCATTCATGTCTGCAGGAGCCAGGGAGAAACGGGACCTGCACCACCCCATGCAGAGCTGCCGCCCTCTGCCCCAGCTTCCGCCAGCTGCCATTCCCAACCAAGACAGAAGGGGCCTCTGAGCCAGCCTGCCCCTCGTCTCCCAGGCAGCGGGCTGCATGGGCCAGCGGCCCTCCTCTGGCCAGTCGTCCTCCCTGCTCACTTGCCCACAAGGGGCACAGAAGAGAGGTGGCCGCCAGACTCCAGGGTCCCTATAGCCCCACTCACTGGTGACTGCCACATGGCGATTCGACTTCCCCTCGTCAATCACATCTAGTATCTCCTCCGGGCTAGACACAAAGCGCTCAGTGCAGCCCTGCAGGGAGGAATGAACAGTGACCCGTACACTTTGCACGTTAGACTGTGAGCCTAACAGTTTCTTTTCCAAGTCTCCAGACACTCCTGGCCCCTGGGCACATCTCGCCTTCCCCGGCTGGAACTCAAGTCCCGCCCCCACACACTGGCCCACTGTGGTGTGTGTTCTCACCTTGACAAACGGCACCCGGTTCTTGTCCTCGTGCACGGACAGGTTTGTCTTGGTCACTGAATCAAGACAACGCAGGGTGAGCGAGGCCAGCCCACCCACCCAGCCCCTGAGCCCTGCAGTCCACTCAGATGGCGGCGGCTTCTTCGTGCTGACGGGAGGGAGACTCCCCAGTGAAGCCTGAACTCCACCTTCGTGCAGAAAACTCTGCACCTCCCACCCTCACTCCTCGTCTTCAGGGCTCCAGTCCCCAAACTCCTGCTCCTGTAAGACTACATACGTGTAGGCCTGGACTTGAAGCTCACCCTTGCACTCTCAATTCTTGGAAATCCTTGGAGACTGAAGCCCAAGAACTCAGGTATATCCCCTGGGCCAAGCAGCAACCTTCGCCCTAGCCCGCTCACCCACCCCAGCCCACTGAGGCTAAGCACTCACCATCCAGAAGGTCACGAATCTTGTCCAGGTAAATCTCGAAATAAGAGACCTGGTTAGAAGGAAGGAGCAGTGAAGAGAACTTGGCTTAAACCTAACACAGGGGTCTCCATCTACCACGACCCTCTCAAAGGGTGAAAATGGGCAGGAAAGAATATCTTGGTGGAGAACTGGGATAACCAGAGGGGCAGGTGGAGGTGGGGAGCCCAGGGTCTTTACTGGGTTCGTTCTAGACCTCCTCCTCAGGGCTGGGGATATACCTCGGCGGCACAAGCGCCTGCCTGGTAAGTGCAAGTCCTGAGTTTGATTCCCGGTTTAAAAAAAAAAAAAAAAAAGCACAATCTACACAGCAGGAGATGGAGGCCTGGGCAGTCACTAGACCTCCTCGTCCTCCACCGCCTCCCAGTCCCATCTGCGGATGCCCAGCTCTCATGTCTAGATCACCTTGATGTGGAACTCAAGGTTCTCGTCCATGGAGTAGATGTGGTTGAAGATGTCCCTGGCAATCCGAGGAATAATTCCCATCAGCTGGGGATCGTGCAGCTTTCCCTGGGGAGCGAGGGAACGAGACAGCTCAGAGGCAGGCAGGGGACACAAGGAGAGCTGAGGAACAGCCTCCTAAATTAGGGCCTGGTCACCACCTCGTCTACCTTTTAGTAGAAGAAAATAACTGAGCGGCCCTGGACTTTCTTTGCTGCTTTTCCCGGATCAAAAGGAGACAATTTAAGGGATCCCTTAAACTCCCCCTATAACACGGCCCCTCGGTTTGTTCCCTCCACCCGAGTGCCTCGAACCAGGCAGCTCCTGATCCCTAGGTCTTCCTCTACTGAGAGTCCTTCTGTAAACACCCTAGCTCCTCACCCCCAGGTAGAACTCTCACCTCCATGGTATGTGTTTTCCCTGAGGATGTCTGTCCATAAGCAAAAATGGTGCCATTGTAGCCAGCAAGGACATCTGGAAGAGAGGATGGAGAAAGAATACGGTTGGAGTTAAGTGAGACGGGGAACAGGTAGTCTGAGAAAATTTGCTCTCAAAAATACATGCATTACCTTTGACAATCTGCATGGCACACGCATGATAAACTTGCTCCTGAGTGGTGTTTGGGGGGAACACACGGTCGAAGACATACGGCTTCCCCTAGAGTGGACACAGAAGATATCAGACACAAGCAGGAAGAGCCGGAGGGAAAAGAAATACCACAGACCCGGCCATCAGCCTGAGAAAAACGCCCCACCCTTCAACCCTCCTACTACATGGGAAGCTTGGAGGATAAGAGAAACTGGAGAGAGAACCAAAGTTTAGTACTGATGCCAGGAGCAGTGTTTGTGTGGCAGAATATCACCCAGCACTTGCTGACTGTGTGAAAGGATCTGTCTTGGTGTGGGGACTTAGCACCCACCACACTCAAACCCCTCACCCCGGGGAAACAAAATAAGACAACACGAGAAGTGGAAAGTGAAAAATGATTCACTAATGGTTAAAAAAAAAAGTACCTCAAAGATTAAAGATATCTTCCTTGGGCCAGGCACAGTGGCACACACTTGTAATCCCAGCACTCAGGAGGCTGAGGCAGGAGGACTACCACAAGTTCAAGGCCAGCCTGGACTACATAATAAGCCCAAGACCAGTTGGAACAACACAGTGAGACCCTGTCTCAAAGAAGCTAAAAAAAAAAAATTAAAACTAAAAGAAATATATCTTTCTTGGGCTGGGGATATAGCTCAGTGGTAGAGCGTTTACCTAGCAAATGTTAGGCCCTAGGTTTGACACAAACAAAACAAATTTTCTCAATGATCCATATGTCTTGATATGAAATGGTGCTCAAGGGGCATTAAATGTAACTATGAGTTGGAGGCCAGCTTGGACTACATAGTGAGTTCCAGGCCAGCCCGAACTACATAGTGACATTGTTAGGGTACGTTTCTAGATGTCCCTCCAAAACCTCATGCACTTTTAGATGGGACTTCTCTGGAGGTGGCTGAATCTGGAGTTTGAGACTGATTCTGATTCATGGTTCAGTGCCAGGCTGAAGGGTGCTGGGATTAAGGGTGGGTGACTGCTGGGCTCAGTCCACGGATTGCATTGGCACTGCCCTAATCCTAGTGGTCTGGATAAGATAAAGGGAAGGGTCTCCTCCTTCTCTGGCTTGCTTTGGCTGTCTTCTGCTGCCACCAATTATTTCTCCTTTGGATGCCCCTCTGCCAAGCCTCCCTGCCTTCGAGCCAGCTGGTTATGGACTGCAACCTCTACAGGCCGTGAGCTGAATAAACCTTTCCTTCCATTAACTTTGGGTGTTGGCATTCTGTCTCAGTAACAAAAGAAAAGTAACTAAGGCAGAGATCATAAATAAAAAGAAAAAAAAATTAAGTGAAAGATGCAAAGCTGCCAGTTGTGGGGCTACACATCTGTAATGTAAATTGCTTAGTTAAGTAATTAAAAGATGCAAAGTTAAAACTGTAGTTATACAGTGGTACTGCAACGGCAAGCAGAAACACCGAAATAACACCCAGGATTTGGAGGCAGGTTTTTATTTAACACTGGATGTGCACTAACAGGGAACCAATTGTCCCTCAAAATGTCAGGCCCCAAAGGCCCACGGAGAGAGGTTTTTATGCGGTTGCAAAAGCGGGGGGCGGGTACAGAGGCAGAGAACTTGGCTGTCTTTGATTGCTTCTTACAATACGCTTACAGTGACCAGCCCTTCCTAAGAGACAGAAGCAACCGGAACTGTAACAGGAACTGTTACCTGGGTAATGAAGAAACTGAAGAACATTGGGGGGGTGGTTTCTGTTTCATTTCTCCCCTCTTTTAGTTTCCCTAGCAAATCTTTGCCAAGCATATTACATGTGACCTTCTGAGACAGGCCCAACTAGAAGCAGTAACATTAGGGTTATCAGTGAACCTAGGGTGGACCCTAGCCAAGGTCCCCAAGATTGTATTACAATGTTTTTCCCTAAGTTGCTTTTAGGAAGAGACATAATTTAGGCCTGTCTGTTCTGTAACATTACTCTGGCAAGGCAGTAAGGGAGCTAATCTGATGTACCAGAGTGTCCAATGCATCCTGAAAGATCATCAAATCTTGGCCAAGTGTTTCATTGATTGTTTTATTTTCTTGGGGGCAACCATCAATAGGGTTTAAGGCAAAAACCACAGGTAGGATGGCGGGGGCAGGGAAGCAAGGATTGGGGTAAACAGCCTGAAAAGGCACAAAAATCAAGGAGAATTGGTATGGAGAAATTCTGTGAACAGGGTCCTCAGGCTTCAGCCTGGTGTGGACTGGTCAGCACCTGCAGTGACCAGAGCAGGCTTTGAGTGTGTTGTCTCTTTAGAGTGAGCCTCGGAGGAGCTGTCCTGGTAAATTTCTAGCAATCGTCTGGATGGGCTCATAGGCACCTGGGTTATCCGTGTGTGCAGGTGCATCTACAGGTATAGCTGGACTGTTAGCTAAACTTTTGTGGAGCTAGTTGTAAGCTGTTTCTGTAGGGTTATGCTTTATTCCTTTAACTCTTTTAGAACTTTGTGGCCTGTATGCTATATGCAATTGTTATTGAAACTTTAATAGTTCTGCCAGTTTGAAGTTATCTCCGCCACAAATACAGTCCGTTATTGCTGCCAATGGTCAAGGGTAGGCCATAGCTAGGGATCATTTCTCATAGGAGTGCCCTACAAGCTTCTGTGCTCCTGGCCAGCCTGAGTAGGTACAGACAGGCACTGAGTCATGCCAGGTGGAGATCAGGGCCAGTAACACAGATGCTGAAGCCTGAGCTGGCTGCAGGGGTACAAGTACTAGTGCTGCGGCTTGAGCTTGCAGAACAAACAGCAGGGGCATGTCTGGCTCTGATCTTCTGGGAGTACCAAGAGAAGTTTTTTTTGTCTGGGGTTGATGTCTTAGTCGATTAGATCTCTGGAGTTGGGTTAGGAGCGCAGACCTGGTGTCATTGGTAACAGGTTTCCAAACAGCATCAGGATGCAGAGCTTTAGCCAAAATAACTGTCTAAGGGGACCACAGCATATCTAGCCTGTCAGACTCCATTCCTTTTTTTGGAGACAGGGTCTTGCTATGCAGTGCAGGCTGACCTTGAACTCACTATGTAGCCCAGGCTGGCCTCAAACTCACAGCAATCCTCCTGCCTCAGCCTCCAAGTGCTGGGATTATAGGTGTGCGCCACCATACCTGGCTTCAGACTCCATCCTTAATAGAACTACTTCTGTCTGTAAACAGGGTCTACTCAGCATCTGTCAGCAGGCTCCGATTTTAGGTCCAGTACTGCATATGGCACCTGGACAGTTAGGTCTTGGCCAAAGGGGAGCCGGTCAGCTTTCCTGATCAGAAGGACAGGGCCTATTGGAGTTCGAAGGCAAAGAGGGAGGCAGCCCTTAGTGACCAGATCCAAGTATTTGCACAGGTAGGCCACTGGGCGCTCCCAGAGGCTGACAGTCTGAGTACGCATCATTGTTTTTGTGAACTCAGGGATCCAGATTCTATACAAGCCAGCAGCTCCAAGAATCTGCAGAGATTTTTTTCTTTGTAAAAGCTTTTGTGTCTTTCCAGCAGGCAGCTTGGGTATCATTAATCAGGAGTACTTTTTCAAACAGGAAACCAGGTCTGGGAGGTTGAGTCCAGGTCAGTTGTGAAGAGGCGCCAGCTAAGAGGAGCCAATCAAAGGCAGAAGAAGGCATTCTTTAGGTCCAGGCAGGTGCACCAGCAGGCTGTGGGAGGCAGAAGACTGACACAATGTACGTGGAGGGCAATCATGGTGGCACTGTAAACAGAGGTCCTGAACTGGCTTTACAGGCGAGAGAGGCGCACTGTAGCAGTCTGACAGTCTATACTGTTTGCTTGGGGGGCCATGATGAAGCTGAAAGGGATGGAGAAACGGTGTCTCGGAGAAAAGGTGCTGGTGGCTTGGCCTAATCTGTCATTGGAGCGACCTCCCAAATAGTGGGAGAGTTCTTAACTCCTCATGGCAATTGAGTCCAGCTGAGCCGGCCTCTCATCTCAGGATTTTCCCAATGGAAGGGGCTTATGGGAGCAACTTGCAAGAAGAAGAAGGCATCTTTTACATCTAGAACAGTCTAAAAAAGGCTGTACAGGTTGGGAACTGCAGAGTGCAAGGTGGTGGCTACGTTGTTGACGGCATGGGGACCTTGCACCGGTTATTAATCTCCACTGGGCATTTTTCCTGGGAGGAGAGAAGTGTTCCAAGGTGATCAGCACTCTATCAGGATCCCAAACTGCTTTAGGAGGCTGAGGCGTGGCTGGAGCATGGTTGGTGGTTAGGCCCGGAGGTGAGTCTTGGCCCATACCTCTGGGAGGAGAATTTTCAGAATTTCAGGGTTGCAGTTATCTGTCTCAGACTGATGCAGGTGTTATCTCCCTCTCAGGGACACTGTATGGTTAAACAGGAGGGAGGCCGACTGGCTTGGTAACAGGAATTTATGTTTGGTGAGATGTCCTCCCGGGTTGCAAGTTTGTGTCTGGCAGAAGGGCTGAGAGGCAAGAGTCCCAGTTGCCCCAGTGATGTTAACTTTCTGACAGAGGGGCCTTTTGCAGGCAGAGAGTTCTGTTCTCTTGCCTAGCGGGAAAGTCACAGGCTTGCCCTTGACTTTTGTAACAACTGTAGGCTCTCGGGGCCCAATCTGATGGAGCTTGGGCTATCCCATCCGTCCAGGGCCCGCAGGGTGAGGCGAGGTTCAGATTGAGGTGGGCCTGGGTAGTCAGGTTTCTTCGCATCTTGCAGATGGAAGGGGGCACTTGTTTTCATGTCCACAGCTGTTATAACTCATAACTGGGGGTATGGTCATCTGTGAGACTGGATTTTCTTATGGGCATCAGGTGTTTTTAAAAATCAGGTTTCTGGGTAACAGTGGTTGATGGGCTTTTTGTCTCCCCTTTTTGATGCCTTTGAGAAGCATTCAAATGGGCTGTCTCTAGGTGAGGAGACCTTTGGAAAGGCCACGGCCACCCACTGGTCAGGGCTCAGGGTCCCATTTTTCCTCAGACAAAATGTGGAACTCGGAAGGAATTGCTGACAGTCATCTCGGGTGGGCGTGAGATGATGACGCCCTCTGAGCAGGAGAGAAGCAGAGGCTCTGGAGGGAGGGCCTCTGGGGCTGAATGCAGGCAGTGGCTGGCTGGAACCGGTTCAGCTGGCTGGAAGTAGACAAGTCAGGCCCAGGGAGTGAAGCTACAGGTGTTGGCAACTCTGGTGGCTGGAGAGGGCGCCACGGCGGGATTCTCAGCAAGAGTGGGTCTCATTTTCCTTTCCTTTCTCTTTCTTT
>PVLD010030023.1:0-17343 GCA_004027595.1 Dinomys branickii
AGGGGAGGGGAGGGGAGGGCAGGGGAGGGCAGGGGAGGGGAGGGGAAGGCAGGGAAGGGAAGGAAGCAGGAGCAGACAAAGGGAGAAGTGGGGCTGCAGTGTAGAACCATGGTGACTGATGTTGTGCCTAGATGGTTTGAACTTCATAATCTTACACTGCTCTATTATTTTGCTTTGTTTTTTTTTATTATATTTTATCCCCAAGCAGAAGAAACAGGCATAGAGCTAGGGTGATCAGCCCAACACTGGAAGACATAATCTTGGTTGGAAAATAGCCAAGATTCAAAACTGAGGTCTCTAATATCCTGTGGCATGTGACATGACAAGGAGGTGGTGGTTGGGATGGATGAATAAAGGAAGATTTGTGTGGCAAAAGACAGTTTCTACCACAAAGTGTCTCAACCCCTCATTTTATCCACTAATTTAGTCAATGAATATGTCATATGCTTACTTTTCTGCAGGCACCGGTGGTTAAAAAATGAATCAGGCTTCATTTTTGCCCTGCATGAGCTCACATTTTCCAGGCCCACTTTTCCCCAAAGTTTATTTAGAGAATCTACAAAAATCAGTGAGTGCTTCTCATCTTTTAATAAGCTTACAACTCTCCTAGATCTTGTTAAGATGTCAATACATTCAGGGTGGCCTCAGATTCTGAGTCAAGAATGTGATGCTGTTGATGCTGGACTTCAGAAGAGTTTCTAATTTGGTCTCCTTAAGTCAACCTTAGTGCATTTTCTCTTCCTTTCAATAAATTTGGTGGGTGCTCCTTAAAAGACCCACATCATAAAAAAATGACATTGCTTAATTAATGCACTTCTGTTGGCATTACTTCTGAGAAACCATTAGGGGCCAGGTGGAGCCTCTTGGGAGCCCATCACAGAGGCCTTCTGAGCTCTATCAGCTCAATGAGGTTACTCATTGCTACTGCTTACACTTTAAATGTAAGAAGTGGCTGGTTTTCCATCTCTGAAAAGTATTTAGTTCTGGAAAACCATGCTTATTTGTCTGGATCCTAACGACAGGAAATGGATATTGAGCTGACCACTGAATTTGCTCAAGACAGCAGGATTGAGAGAAGAAGGCATTCCAGTGGAATCCATTCATTGTGCAGGGCCAGAGTTACTGGGAAAATGAGGAAATTTTCTAAAGTTAGTGCATAATTTCTGATGCTATTGACGTGACTACCAAGTACTATCTTTAAATGTAATTTCTTTAGTTCAACAGTTGCTACTGCTGCTGGCAAATTATAGTTTGTGTCTATGAACATTTTTCTCCTCACATGTGTAGGTGTCAGACGTGTCACCAACCTAACATTTGGTATATGTCCCAGCACACTGAGGCTTGTATCTCGTATCTCGGAGGATGCACAACGTAAGGGAACAGTTGATGTTAATTTGGGGGTTGATTTCGCTTTTGTCTCAGTAAGGAAATAGGCTGCAACAGTAACACATTTTGGGGGTTTTATCTCATGGGGAAAGTAGAAATTGCCTTGTGTAGATAACTCCACCCAGTAATTATTCACAGAACCTCAGATATTGAGACTTACCATTACTGTGGTTTATATTAATGGCTTCTGTAAGTAAAAAATAAATAAATAAATAAAATATATTTCGCCTTCTCTCTGCCAAAACAAGCAAACAGCAGCAGGAAAGCCCAAACTAAGACAATAATTTATTTCAGATCCTTTAAATAGGGGGAAAATCTTTTACATTCATGGCTGAGGACCTTAAGAAATAAGATTTAACACATGTAAGGAGCACAAATTTAATTACCCTGGACACAGAAGAGGAAAAAAATGCAGAGAGGGGTCTGACCTCAGGGAGGGGCGTGGGGCCAGGACATAGATAAGGAAAAACTCAACAAATAAGTTCATTAAATAAGTTCACGTCCTGATTAGGACTGTAGGGAATAACAGGAAGTGTGCTAAAGAATAATACAAGGCACCGCCTACCTTGGGCAGGGTGGCTCACATAGACCTCCCTGAGAAAGTGCTGTTTAAGCTGAGACCTGTACAAGGAGAAAGAAAGGGCATGTTATCTTTCTATTGCAATTAGGTTGATAGTGATAAGAACGGTTGAATTGATAACTTACTACTTCCTTGGCCAAGTTGGTTTTTCACCTCCTCAGTGTCAGGGAACTAGCACTTAAAGGCTTCTTTCCCAAATGCTATGTTCTGGAGATTAGGAATTTTGACCAATATGGTACAGAGAGTTTAATAGACTTGGGTTAGGAGTATCACATCAGGAATATGTAATATTGGCTGCTTTCATTTTTCCAAATAACTGATATAACCCCACCCCCCCTTTTTTTTCAACCAATGTGTATCTTTACTTGCTGAGGGGAAAAAGCATAGCAGAATTTTAACAGCATCTCAGAGCATATCAACACATGTAGCTTGGCTTGGTGATTCATAGTCTGATCTGGTTGTTACAATTTTGTTTAATTTCTCTCCATTCTCTCTATTCTGAAGGCTCTACAGATCTGCTGTTGGTTCCTAGGGGCAGGAGGTAGGAGAAATAGTTATCTGAAGATTAGTCTGTCTGTCCAGTTGCCCATTGTCTTGGTAGCATCCTCTTCTGTTTGTTGGCCAATAGAAGGTGGCTCCCTATTGATTCCAAAAGGAAGACTCTCTTCTGGGTTTGTGTATTGGCTCTTTGGTTGGTGATAGTAGAGGGGAGATATTGCTGAAGCATCTTCTCTATCTTCACTGTACATGTGAAGTCCATTCCACCATGGTCTCTTCACCTTGCTGAATAGACTTTGGAGCGGCCATATCAACATGGGCTAGGCCCCAGCTAATCTCTACACCATCTCCCTGATTGGGCCATGCTGGAAATATTGCTCTCTTTGCTCCCACATTGAGTCATAGGAAGTTGGGCTGTTTCCCTTTACTCTACTCCAAACCTCCCACTTTTATTTAATCCCACTTTCTTCCATTCCTCTACACAATTGGTCACATCTGCGAGTTTAGTGGCTCAGTGTTAAGTAAGCTGGACCTGTCCCTGACTAAGCTAGGAGGTGAGGTAGGTATGTACGTGGGAGGAGGGGCAAAGTCACGAGCCCTTGATTGAGTGGAAGGTAAAAAGAAGCCCCAGCATCAGCTCTCAATTCTTTCTTCTAGCTTCCTTAATAAAGACAAAAGAAAAGTTTTAATAAAAGTTCTGTTCACTGATTCTCTCTTAGAAACCATGCGCCAGGGTATAACACCTTTGTTCTTAGCTGTGAGCTCTCTGTCCAGGCTTGCGCTGGGTTGAGTTGAAGTTGTGGCAACCCATAATTTATATTCTCAGGTTCCAGAAAATAGATGGCAAAGTTAGGATTTAAGTCCAGGCCTGTTTAGCTCAAAATTTCTTTTTCCTTTTCCATGTGTTGCTACTTCCAGTGCAGACCATAGTGAACGTTTATATTCCCTTAAAAGTCATATGCTGAAGCCTAATCATTACTGTGATGGTGTTAGGAGAAGAGGCTTGTGAGAAGTGATTAGGTCAAGAAAGCTCTGCTCTCATGACTAGGATTGGTGCCTTTAGAAAAAAACAGCCCAAGAGTTTCCTAGTCCCTTCCATCATGGGAGGATACAATGAGGAAGTGCCATCCTAGAACAAGTAAGTAAACAGACTCTCCTTAGACTCTTAATCTGCTGGGGCCTTAATCTTGAACTTTCTGTGAGAATTAAATTTCTGCTATTTATATGCTACCTAGTCAATAATATTTTCAATAGCAGACTGAACAATGAAAGCACCACTTTTTAAAAGTTGGAGTATATTTTGGGAAAAAATTCCAGGCCAATAGAAAATATAAGTGTGTGTGTTGTAGAAGTGTGTAGTGGAAGTAGGGAGATGGGTGAATGTACCCTAAAATCCTTGCATGGCACCATTTATTAAAGAGGCTTTCTTTCTTCCAGTGAACGTGTTTGGCCCCTTTGTCTGAAGCCCTATGTCGTTCTTATTGCTTTTGCTGTGTTTTGTTTTCAACTATGTAGTTGGCACTTTGCTATTTTTTAAAAAATTCTCTTTAAAATAAAAAAAATAAAACAGCAAAGTTTTGGGAAGTAACCTAAATGCTCATTAAAAAAGGAACATTTAGACAACCTATGATTTGTTCATACAAGTTCCTGGAAAAAATTAAATAAAATCCTTGCACAAAATCTAGGTAAAGAAAATAAATGGGGTAAGTTTAAAGGAACTTAAATATCTAAATTTCTGAAAGCACCACCACGTGATATGCCTGGGGGCTTTGTGCTGACCCTCTCCCCAAGAGAGTGCAAACTGCCTGTATCCTGGTTAGCTTGATACACAACAGTATTGTCATATAAGGGAGAACAACTCATTACAACAGGTACAGTACCCTGGCAAAAATAGTATCCTGGTTAGCTTGGCTGCACAACAGTGTTGTCATCTAAGGGAGAATTATTACAGGTACAATATTCTGGCAAAAATAGTACAATTAACAATAATAGCGTCAAACACACCTAGAAACTGAAAAACTTGGTAACTCTTAATTTGGTGACTTTAACCATAGAGGCAAGATTTTATAGTTATATAACAAAACCCAACATAAATCAAAAACTTGTAGAAAATAAGTTTCCCATTATAGAATTATTTTACACTGTACTGGGGAAATTTAAGAGGAATAGTACACAAAACAGAGAGATAAATGAAGTATAGTGAAAGTAAGGCTGGAGGACAAAGGATAATCCCTAAAACTTTGGGAAACTGGAGAAGAGGTCAGGAGAGAACGAATGAAGGGAAAAGAGACAAATAGAGTAGTACAAACATATATGCACAAAACAGAAGTAGTAGCTTTCTGGGGGACCCACCCCTCCTATGCATTTCCTACTCTGCTTGTCTCTGCATTGCTCTCCTTGCTTTCCTAGTTGCTATGGTAACCTCAGACACAGACGACCCAAAGCTGCTCCTAGTCCTGTGTACAGTGGGCCCCTCTTGGAGCTTTCACAGCCTGCTCTGTGAAAGCCAACAGCCAACACTGTTGGCTCTTCTCATGTGCTGTCCTTCTTGTCCAGCGCTGGTGCTCACAAGTCAGTGGGAGTGGTGACTTCCTGGCAATATCTGGTGGCAGGATGGGGAAGTGCTAATACCCTACTCCTTGTCCCTGCTGCCATGGGTTGCAGCTTTTCTGCAGTCCAAGTCATAGGGTCGGAAGGAGCATCTTTCACTAGCAGTCCTCATGCCACTGCCAGTCCCTAACCTGCTGTGGTAAGAAGCTCCAGTTAGCAGTTATGGTGTGTGACAGAGTAAGAAAATGGAAAAAAAGAAAAAAAGCAGAACAAAACCAAACAAAATACTGGTCATCCATCAGGGAGGGAGCAGTCACTCACTCTTATGTATGCCAACACAATTTGTTGCCAGGCTACAGGGTCCTCTGATTGCAGGAAATTAAAAGAGGTGTGTGTGGGGGGGGCTTATAGATTTATCCTGTATGGATTGAGTTTGCCACATATTTGCAGTCTCTCCATTTCTTTTTAATTTCCTGGGATAAGTGGTTCCTGCTGTGATCCTGCCAGTGGTAAGGCCATGAGCAGCCCTGTGGGCTGACAGTCCTATGTCGGTTTTTGTTCAATCTACAAGTCTCTTATTTCAGATTGATTTTGGCATCAGGATATATGTCCCTCTCTTTGTTCCAATTGCCTGTGTTTTTACTTGACTTTCTCTGAGAAGCTCCAGTGTGACTCCTCCGTTATTCAGCCATGGTGGAGCTCCTGGCCCACCAGAGCCTTGAGCCTCTATAGTTAAGCATGACTGCTCCCTGCATTCAACCCTCAGAGCTTTTACCATCTTCCACTGGTATGTTCAGTTTTACATGCTTTTTCTCTTACCTTCCCTAATTGAAAATAGGCTCTTTTTCCTATGTGTTCATGAAGTTTTTCATTCACAAGAGTGAACCCAGAGGGAGAAAGAAAAGAAGTTAATAGCGGCTGTAAAGGTGGCTGTAAAAGTTTTCATCTAAACAAGCAGAAAGATGGAGTTGTATTAACTAAGTTAGGGGAGGCTGAGAGTAAAACATGACTGATAGGAGAGGTCAGGGGTCAGTGTTAGATAAGAGGTGATGCATCTATTAGTCTATTGGAAATGGTGAGTGATCAGTTTGACATGTTGATTCAGAATTTAGGAGTGAGATACGGATTCAGAGTATATATATTTGGAGATGTGAGACCATAAATCACATTTAAAATCCTGAGACTAGATGCAGTCATCAATGGACTTGCTGTGGCTAACAAAGAAATGACAATGACGGAGAACTGAATTAGCAAGGTGGAAGTCATTAGTGATTTGGGAAAGAGCACTTTTTGTGAGGATAATGCTTTTATTGGAATGGTTGTAATGAAGAAATAGAGGAGAGGAATTAGAGGCAGAAACTCGGAAGTTTTCTGTACAGAGAACACAGAAGTAGGGCATAGATGTATGAACAAAATTAGGATTCTTTAAGATAAGACTGTCCAGCATATTCATGCAGATGGGAGTAATTCAGAAAGAAGAAGAAAACTAGTGCAGGAAAAAGAGGAGAATTGGACTTGGTGTCCTGGACCAGCTGAGAGGCGCAGAGCTAGTGCACACATGAAGGGCTGCCCTCACCGACGGTAGGCCGGTGGGTGTGGGGTGGGAGCCTACGGCAATTGTCTTATGTATGCTTCAATTTCAAGCGAGAATGAGAAAAACTTGCTGTCAAAAACAGAGAAATTTTGAACTAGAAAAGTGAATATTTTTTGCTGATGCAGAAACCAGTGTGGGAAAGGATTGGGAGATGGTCGGGTTCTTTTCTGGCTTAGGGTGTAGCAGCTACACGGAGACAGAGATGAAACTGGGGACTTACACCGGTGCTGATATGCCTGCATGATGCCTTGACTCTAAGAGGGCAGCAGTTTAAGATTGAACTGCAAACTGTCCTGTTGGTGGCCCAGAGTGATCATGGGGAAACTCATCTAGTTCTGCAGAGGTTTGAGGTAAGGAAAAGCAGCCGGCAAGATGAAAACCTTAAGCCTAAGTGCCTGGCACGTTAGTGATTCAGGTATTGCCTGCCCATCCGGCCCAGGAACAGCTAAAGCTACAGCAGGTGATGCCCTGAGGCACCTTAGAAACAAGTGGAAAACATCCTCTGGAAGGATGCTTCTGTGCCTGAGGCCGCAGGTGATCCAGGCAGAAAAACAAGCTCCACTAAGGATGAAATATTATAAAATATAAGAAGTTTTTAAAAATTCAGCATGAGGAAGAACAAGAAGATTGACTCAGCTAGTAGAATTGGAGGTTTAAACACTTGAGATAGAATGGTTGGCTAGAGACTCTAAAATATGTGTATTTAATTTTCATTTGAAACCCAGTGTTTTATAAAATTAATAGACTTCATAAAGATATGTTGAAAATAAAAATGTGTGTGTGTGTAAGTAATTATGATGAAAAAAGAAGGAACCAGAAGCACGAGAAAATAATGATACAATGAAAATAAGACTTCTAGAAGTGAAAAAAGGACTAATTAATATCACACTCAGTGGCCAAATAAAACAGATAAAGAAGCAGCAAGTAAGAAAAATCTATGTGAAGAATTGTTCAGAATTAAAATATAGGGCGGGGGTTATAGCTCAGAGGCACAAGCACTTGCCTGGCAAGTGCAAGGTCCTGAGTTGGATTCCTGGTATCAAAAAAAGAAAAAGAATTAAAATAAAAAATAGCAACTGAGACTAATAAAGAGGCATTAAGATCATGGAGGAAAAATCAAAGATATTACACCTATGCCTAAGAGGAATTTTAGAAGAGGAAAAAGAAAGGAAATGGGGAGGGAGATTAATATTTTTTAAATTCATAATGAAGAATTTTCATGACTGATGACATAAGTCCAGAAGCAAAAGAACACAATGAGTCTCAAGGAGGAAAAATAAATTTAAATTACCAACTAGATGCACTAGTGTGGAATTGCAACATACTACTAATAAAGAGAAAACTCTTAGAAGTTACTCAAAGCTATTTATCTTGAAAGGAATACTTAAACTTACAGTGGATTTCTCAACCACAGTAACAACTATATGAAAATAAAGTAACACATTAACATGCTGAGTAAAAATTTTTAAAATCTTACTACAATTATATAATCGGGGAAGTTATTCAAGAGTGAGCATAAGGGATAGATGTTTTCAGACAAAAATTCAGGGTGTGTTTGGTACAGAATAGTGCTGAAAGGCTACTAAAATACATATACGATAAAGAAGGTGTAGAATTTTTAAAGGGCAATGATGTCTTTTTTTCTACATATTTCTTGCTTTGATATATTTCAAAAGTAAAATAAAAATTATGCATTGGATAGCTTTTGGGCTGCAGCCTATATCTTAGATCTTCAAAGAATTAAGTCTTAGGCTGGATTAATTCTTAGTCATTTTCTTACTTCACAGAAGGAGTGGGTTTAATAAAAGGGCCTACAACACATTCTTTAAAAAAGATATGAAGAGAAAAAGCGTGACATTAAGTCTCTACAGAATTAGAGTGGAAGGTTATCTTTCTCAACTTCCGAAAGACTTGCTAGCTAAGGATACTTCAGGATGAATAAAACAATAAAATTACTGAAATTCTCTACCAGCAGGTGAACCATCCCTTTAGCAGGCAGCCAAAGGCGCAGGAGATCTTTGTAAAGTAGATAAATGATAGGAGAGGAATGCCGAGCCTCTAGTTCACGCATTTCATCGCTGTGACTAGATACTTCTCTGGGGGGAGAGGGAAGGGTCTTTACGGGACAGTAAAAGTTTGTAAACATGTGACGATCATGAAATATTCCTAAAGGAAATGTGAAAGCAGAATTTTTGTGTGGAACATTGGAAGAATGGCTGTTAAAATGATGGATGCTGGGAACTGGTGTTTAAAAACCTATAAGGAAGGAAGAGGTACCAATAAAGGGAACAGCACTGTAATGGGAGATGGAATGTGGCCATAAAAATCTGTTTGGGAAAGGAGCTTTCCAAGGAAAGTCTATCGTTTGACAAATGCTTGGTCCCTCTATTGGACTGCCAGGAAAGGTGCTTAAATCATGATTTTTATGGCTTCCTTCAATGGTACTTGAGGAAAAGTGACCAAGTATATTTGGCTGAAAATGGACCGAAATCTGACAGGCTGAGTTGTATGCTGTAGGGGTTTTGAATTCCTCAGTTTGGCGCCTTCTTCAGGCTTGTGCTTCGTGGTTCATCCAGGGAAGTTGTACTGAGCCTGGCTCTGTGTGAGGCTGTGCGAAAGGGCGTCAGAGGTCCTCCTTTGTTTTCCTGGGTCCTCATTATTCTTGGCGATTATTTTGTAAATCTCTTCTGTTTTCAACCTCCCAGCACTTCATGTACCTTCCTCTCTCTCAGCGGATGACTTCTCGTCTCAGTGAGCAAACGGGAGTTAGTAAGAGAACATTCACAGGTTCTACCAGCTGCATCTACAAATGCCTACTTGAATTACTGGGCTCCTCTTTTGGGTCCTCCACAGGCTCACTGCATCCATTCTTCTCTCATCTATTTAAAATGTGACTCCAGCCACTGCCCTCTTGTCCTCTCTCTTATTCTTGTTTTTATTTTTCGTCTGTCCTGGCGTATTTCCCAACCTCACTCAAGTACGTACCTTCATGCCGTGTGTCCCTCCAGTCCCATTTATCTGCTCATCTTTGAATAGATAATAATGAAGTTGATAATAATTATAATGAACATGTAAAGATTTCACAGAAAGTTATCTCTACTTATAACTGTCACTTCTCTCATTCTTATCTGAAGGCTTCCAATCAAGCTTTCATACTTACAACCCTACTGAAGCAACTCTTCTCAAAAGCACTGACAAGCTTTGTGCTACGAAGCTCAATGGTCACATCGCAGTGTTTATTATCTGACGGTTGATGACTCCTTTCTTTTGAAATGGTTTCTTCACTAACATCCAGTTACTATTTCTCTTGGCTCAGTTCTTAGCTCATGAAGAACACTTGTCCATGTCTTTGCTTCATAAGGTTCCTCTCCACGTGCCCTCTCTCTAACTACTAAGATGCCCTAAGATCAGTCCTTTCAATACTTCTCCATCTCGGGTCATTTTGTTAGTTTCATTTCATACCATGACTAAATACAGTCTCTTCTTTCATAGATTCCATGTTTCTAAGCCCAACTCAACTTTGTCTGGAACTCCAAACATTACCCAGCTATCCACTTGGTGAATGTCATACTTTTCATTTCCAAATAGTAAAATGGATCAAGTTTCTTCTTGCCTCCTCCCCCTCAGGTAATAGTGGCTCTTTGCTAGGAGGCTGAGTTGTTTAGGTAAAACGTCCTGGAATCATCTTTGACTACCTCCTTCTTCTCAACCTACTTCCAATTTTTTGACAAATCCTATTGGTTTTTCTAAAAATATCCTAAATCTGCTAACTTTTTGCTACTCCTGGTATTACTAATCTACTCAAAACTTTCATCAGTCTTTGCCTGGACTTCTTACTGGCCCCCTAGTACCCTCACTCCCCTACAGCTGATTGTCCACAGAAAAGATTGCTCTAAAATGTAAGTGGTGCTCTAAAATGTAATTGCTCTAAATGTAACAAAATAATTGCTCATTTTGTTATAAACTCTCGTTAGTTTCATCTCATTTAGGTCTTTCTTAAATTTCACATATCCTACAATGTAATGGGGAGTCACGTCTGTCATCTCATCTCCTCCTTCTTCTCTCTTTATGCCCCAAGGGCACTCCCACTTCTGCCTTTGTCCTGTGTCCTCTCTGCCTGACTGTGCTTTCCAAGATATCTGCACTGCTGACTCTCTCCCTTCCTTTGAGTCTTTCCTCAAATGTGATTTCATCCAATATGCCTTCACAAACCACCCACTTGGCACCCACTCTCTGTCATTCACTTCCTATGTTCACATGTCTTGAGTGCACACAGTTTTTACTGTATTTTTGTATCATTTGCATTACTTTCCCCTAACATAAGTGCAAAAATATGTGTGGGACTCTTATATATGGTGAAAAGGAAACTGGACTGGGATTTAGGTGAGATAGGTTCTATTCTCAGGTCTATCAGGACTATACCATAGCCTATAGGCTCACCTTGTTGGGTTGGGCTCCCCTTCTTCCCAGTTACTTCTTGGTAAAATGAGGAAGTTCAGCAGGTCTATCACTGAGAAATCAGCTCAGTGAGGAACTGTTCTGCATTAGCACCACTTACAATAAATTCTGTTTCACTCTATTCAATAAATACACGTCAAATAATTACCACAACCAAGGCACTGTATTATTGGTAAAGTGAAGTAAAATGTACTCCTTGCCATTAGCACACAGATAGTATGGGAGAGAATAACTTACATATTAGAGATAAAATAAATATAGTTTTAAAAGATGAGAATAGTAGAGTTTTATGCCTTATACTCCCATTAGATAAAGAAACTGAGCAGAGGTTCAGCAAAGGGAAATGATCTATATCAGAACACATTGTTAGTAAGTAGGCAAGTTAGGACTTCCAAAAGTCAATAAATATGATTTCTTCAAAGATGGAATTCACCTAACTTCTCCAATGTTAGCCCCTTTAGGAAGGTCAGAGAAGAGATTCTAAAGCTGAATGTTTCTCTATTTTGATAATCTTTGAGAAGCTATAGGAGAGGGCTCATTGGGAGGTGATCCTTGTATATTTGCAGCTTGATAATCTATCTATACCAATACACAAAGGCAGTCAAGATTTAAATGCCTAAAATGAATAGCCTGTCCACCTGTGTACACAGCCCCCAGTTTGGAAAGGATGAGTTATGATTAATGTAAATCAATAACTGAAGACAAAGTCCATTACCACACCACCCATTCTCTAAGAAAAGAGATTGAAGTGGGATTGTAAAATTCACAAAGGACACCTACAGTGACCCATTACAAAATGGTCACAGTTAATGTCTGTTCCAACTCATCTTCGGTTCAACTTAGCAAAATAATCTTATGAGAAAGCAAGCCACAGGGGTCTTGACACACCCATTCTAACTATGGTCTAATTTCTCCCAGGCAATCAGGGAATTCTTGTCTAAAGAATTTCCTTCTCTGAACTTGACCTTGTTCAGTGGTTGTAGAGTGAAGAAGAAAATGATTGCCAGATTGAAAGAAAAATCTTTTATTCTTTAGCCAGACTCTGATCAGCCCAGAAGTAAGGTAATGATGCCTGCTTAGTGAAAGCCTCTGAGGAACCATCCCTCAAGCTATCGCTGTAAGAAATAAGGAGTAGCCACATTGAGTGGTGGGGCTGCTGGCAGCTTTGGAAAGCTCCTCCCTTCTAAATAAAGACCCTGAATCACATCATAACATATGATATGTCTTAGTGAGAAGGGACTTGCCCTTCTCTTTGTTGACAAAGCTTGGCCCTAGCATTTTCACATTGCTGCCAGGGTGCTCAGTAAGGTACAGTAGGCACCAGTATTTCTATTTTAGGTGAGAAAATAGGCTTAAAACATGTTCAAGGATTTGTCCTAGTTCCCATGGTATTTATTCTATCAGGGAGAAGGAGCCTGACCCGTAGTTATATTCTCTGAATTTGGTAGCTGGCTATTGCCAATCTTACAGAACAGAACCTAAAACTCATTAAGATGAAGAAGTTGGTTAACCAGGAAAGGCGTATCTGTGCTGGGACTTGAGCACAGAGCACTGATTATTTAGCAATGCCAAGGTAAGCATTCCTCGCCTGAGGCACGGACCCTGTTATGCAAGGCAGCATCCTGATTCCTTTCCACTTGTCACAGAATGTCTCAGGGGATTGCCCACCTGCTACCATTTCTTTTACCACTTGAAGTCCACTGAAGGCCAGGCCTCGATATCCTAACACACACACACACACGCACACACACACACACACACACACACCCTTTTTCTCTCTTTCCTGGCTGAGAATCAGCCATTCAGTTTTACGGGGTTTGTTGCTGCTGCTATTTTGTTTTCAAATTTAATAACCATGGAGGGAAAATAAGGTAAGGAGGTACGAATGCTTCCAGTTACTAGTAAATGTAAAAATGATGTCAGTAATTTTCTTAGAATAGTAATTCTTAAATGCTTACAAAAGGGCTTAACCTACTAGGTGCTCAACTGGTGGTAGAGACATATTATTATTTTTTTTTTTTTTATAATGACTCTTGGTCACTCAGCTAATTAGAAGCACAACCAAACTGTGAAGACAGGCTTCAGAGGCCTGCCAGAACTCCTGCTGGAGCTTGAAGAGGGCTCTTCATCCGGTGATGCTCCCATTAAGGAACATGGATGAGACCATGAATTTGGGGAAGGGCATGAGGGTTGGTTTAGCAAAAGTGGGACAAAGTTTGACTTATCAGTTGTGTAGGAAGGGTCGTTGTTCCCTGCAGAGATGACAGAAAATGCAAGACTGGGATTAAATGTGTCTTTTGCCTGGTTCATTCACATGAACAGAAAAGCTGAAGGTTTATTTGGTTGTAGAGGAAAGGCTTGATGGGGGTGGGGCAGAATCTACTTCTCTGTACAGTCTGCTTTGCCAGCAGGGGACAAATGCTTGTTCCCATTGGGCTAGGTTAAGGGAGAAGATGGTGGCAGAGAACGATTTTGAGAATCTGGAAGGGGTTAGAAGGCCCGGAGAAAGTGGAAGTCTACATTAACTCTGGAGCTGCTTCTAGACTATGTAACAGCACCCTAGACAAGCCGAGAAATCACTTGCTGCGGCAGTCCTCCCCACCGCCAGCCATCCATTTATTTCTGTTCCCATCTCAGACCACTGCCAATTCCAGGGATCCAGCAAGCACTTTCCAGACTCCCTCCCGGGAGGGACCCAGCCTTTCACCAGGTGGGCCAGGTGCACTCTTATCTTTTTCCTCCCGTCTCCTTGCACTTGTGCACTTGGTCTTTGATGCAAGGGCGGACCCCACATGTTATACGGCCCCAGGCACATTCAGCAGGCGAATGACTTACAGCACATGCTTCATCTTCCATTCTTTCTATTAGGGGCATGATTTAAAGAAGACTTTATGACATGACCGAGGGAATTTCACTCTCCTCTGGAAAACTGTGTAGGAGTGAACCCTAATCCTAATCCTTCTGGGTTCCAGCCAAATGTTTGGACTTGCTTTTAAAAGCCTCCACACTCGCCTCCTGTTTATTGTCAGCTCACCACTTCATCGTAGCCTTCAGGTGCAGAAAGAAGGTGGTGACAGGTGTAGAAGGTGGTGAATGACCTTTCAGTTCATGGAGAAATCGCTTTGCGGTACTGATGTGCTAATTCCGTATGAAGCTACTCCTTGACCTAGCACCTCGGAAGACTACACAGCTCTCTGCCCTTGCATTGCCTCAGGGAGGGCTGCGGTGGGCATCTGAAAGGCAAGTGAGATTGAAGAGCGAGGAGCACCCGGGTAGAAGAGTAGCTTCTTGCCAGAGAAAAACAACTCTCCCCTTGGTAGGGCCTTAGAAGGGGACTTGGCACCGTGGCGTGTCACAGAATCCTGGTTCGATCACAAAGCGCAGCGATATAACCGCTGTGAAGTTTGGTTTCCTCACTGCCATAAGTACGCTGAGGGTTCTTGTAAAGAAGAATTAGTTAAGGTATGCATGAAGTGAAGGAGAATTTAAAAATACTTGCTGCTGTCTGTTTTTGTTTGGTTTGTTTCTTGGTTTTATTTTTGATTATCACTTTTGGACTACCTTCTTACTACCGGCATGAGCCTAGAGAAGGGAGAGTGCAGTTGCTGCTTCAGGAAGGAGAAAGGTATTGTGTAGACAAGAAGGCGGGTTGAATCTCCTGGACGGGTTCCGAGAAATAAAATAACTTTAAATGTATCTAGATCAGACAGGTTTCCCTGGGCAGAGACTGGGAAAATGTTAAATCCTTTTAAAGAATTCTTGTACTAAATTTGACATTTCTCAGATGATAATTTGGAAACAATGAAGGTGTATCACAATAATCTAGGCTATGGCATAGATTTTCTTCAAAGATGAGGTTAATATGGGAATTTCTAGGTTTCATGGGGACTAGAGATTTAGTAGCTCAAAATAAAGCTGTCTCATGGAGAAAACAAGGCCCTGCCATGGATTCCACCTGAGTGTGGGAAGGTAGAGAGTCATGTGTCTGTGTGCCAGGAAGCTCTTTGGTGGTTAGCTAGGTAGTCATTCAAAGACCAGTCCACATGCTGCATGACAGAGCCAGCAATTAGATGCCAACACCCAAAACCAGACCACTACAGTGAGCAACAGGAAGGGTCAGCAGTAAATAGATCATGTATTTCATTGGCATGAACTTAAGCACATATACCAGACAGGTGCAAGAACCAGACCTACCTGGCCTCTGTGGGTCAGAGATTCAGCTGGTGAACCGTCCTATGCATCACCACAAAGATCCATAAGTTTCTCTTCAATCAGAGCTCATCTTGGCTTTGGGGAGAATCTAGAATATTAAACATTTTCCCCTAAATACTAAGATTATTCTAATGAATCAACTTAAACTTTAAGAGACTATTTTGAATCCAAAGCCTCTTATAAATGGAAAACTTCCTATTCCCTGTCCATCTTCCACCATCTGGCTCTGTAAGATGGGGATTTAAGAGGATTAAAAGCAGAGATTGGTTACAGAAAAATAAAGAGGCTAACTGAGTTGTATACTGCTGTATCCTAACCTATACCCCAGACAGGAGGCAATCAGTGGGTGGGTTTTCGCTTAAGTGTAATTGAAAATATCAAATCGGGTAGAATCTTCCAAGATGAAAAACTCCTCATTCCTGATGTATTAAGCATTGCTAATATAGATCAAGAAGAAAGTAGGCACATATTTATTAGTCATAGTAGGTTTTTATATATGGCCCTGAAAGAGGAGAAAAGTTGAAATAGCTTGTTCTCTTTCAGTTAGTTTTTATATTGAAAATAGCTAAGGTTCTTTTCCCGGTATGCTGCAAGTCTGAAGGGAGTGAATATACCGTAGCAATGTTCCTTCTCCTCTAGCACAGGGACATGTGTGCCACTTGTGCGCATCGCTCCCCTTCCTAGTGCTGTAGGGCTCGTGGGTCACCATTTTGGTCAACTGCCAATACATGTTTACTACTGCTCTTTTCCAACTTTACTCCAAATTTCTCCCAATTATTTTGTCATTCTTCTTCATTTAATTTCCATAAATTCCCTCCCTGTAAGATACTACTGACTCTAATTTTCAGATAAAGAAACAATGGATCAAGAAATTTGACAAGGTATTCATAAATATTTATTTAACATTGAAAATGGCGGGAATGTTGGTGTCTATAAACAGATGTATCCTTGGCAACTCCTACTATAGGCAGTCATTATTAAAAGTATGATTCTTAGAGGAAGCCAGACCATTACATCGACAATCTGGGGTTAAAGGTGGATGCCAGGGTGCTCTACCCTAGCCTCACTAGTCATGAGCTTCTAGGAAAGTGGACCTAATGGTGGGAAGAGGAAATATGGCTGCCTGTTCTGCCCTTGGTCCTTCAGAAATGTCTCCAGAGATGACCACTCAGGAGGGGTAGTACAAGACCCATTTTTGACACCTGAATTTCACATTATAGTGAGAAAAACACCCACGGGTTCTCTTTCAAAAGGTAGACTAGGGACTTTTCTCTCCTGTCATTGAAGTGGACAAAGCTTCTCAAAAAGCTCCTCCAAATAAGAAGAAAATCACAGACCCACACCAATACTTGGGCATCTGTCAAAGGTCCAGGTTTCTACCAGATCAGAATTCTACCTCAGTTGTTCCTGATGGGGTTGGGCTTGGCAGAGATAGTGTCGATGATAGTAACAGTGATGACAGTGTGGTTACTTCCCTTTAAAGCACAACTGCGGGGGACCCAGTGACGCTCCGCGCGGGGAGGAAGCTTGGCTGGGTCCGAGCGCCCTGGGGGCACAGCCAGCTCAGTCCCTCCTGCCTCCCGAGCCGGTGCAGCTTTCCAGCGACTCCCGACAGACATCGGCTTCTTAGCGGCGGCAACGCCCGGCAGTCCCACATTTCGTGCGTATCGGGCAGGCCGCGCAGAAAGCCCCAAACGCTGGGAGCCAGAGACGCTCCGCGCGGGGAGGAGGTTTGGCTGGGTCCAAGCGTTCTGGGGGCATAGCCAGCTCGGTCCCTCCCACCTCCCGAGCCGGTGCAGCTTTCAGGCGACTCCCGACACATCGGCTTTTTAGCAGCGGCAACACCCGGCAGACCCACATTTCGCGCACATCGGGCGGGCCGCGCAGAAAGCCCCAAAGGATAAACTGGCACCTTGGAACCTTCCTGTCTGCAGGGACTCCGAAAACTGGTGAGCTATTTGCGCTCGCGACCAGATCACCGAGTGGGGGAGGAGATCCATCCCTATACCTGCAGGGAACCCTGGGAGGGTGGGGGAGCGGTCTTACACACCTCACCCAGGTCACT
>PVLD010030024.1:0-17341 GCA_004027595.1 Dinomys branickii
CTCCTGTCGTCCTCCCTGGCCTTCCCTGCCTTCCGGGGACAGCCAGCCTGCCTGCATCCTCTCTTCCAGGCCACTGCTGGCCACTGCTCTTTAGCAAACAGCTTTTCAAACACCCGTGCTTAAAATGTGATGCGGGGCCCCAGCCTTTCTTCTGGGGGCGGCCAACACTCAGTGGAGGGCGGTGATGAAGGGACAGCACTCATGGCCGCTCACCCTACCCGGGATGCAGCGAAGCCCTGGTGAGGAAGGTAGAGAGGAAGCTACCCAGCAGATCCAAAGCCTGAGGAGAGAGGTCCGGCAGCACCTCCTCTAGGGGCAGCGGTACCCGCTTCTTAAAGGAGACCTTGCAGTCTGGCAGCTCCGATCTCCTGCAGTAGGAAGAGAAGCAAGGCAGAGGGAGCGGCGGTGTCCTCCATGCTGCTTCTCTGCTGCCAGCCCTCAGTGGCCTGTGCGCTTTCACTCGCTCACTGTTCTCTCGCACCCCTCCACCACTGCACCCTTTCTGGTGTTGGCGCCATGCCCAGCTTGCTACGCTACATGTCCGTGTGCTGGGCTAGGGACAGGAACACAATAGGACCAGACCCTCTTTCTCCAGTAGGGCAGGAGAGAAGGGCCAGGGCTGGGCCAGGATGGTGGTTCCTGGTGGTCCAAGGGGGCTGGGCCATAAGACAAGGTGCAGAGGAGGAAGCACTCACTTTCTGCTGGGATACAGAGCCTGCCTTCCCACACCCTTCCCACCAAGGGCCCCTACAAACCAGCCAGACTTGAGGGCTGGGGATGCCCAAGATGCGCAGCACACAGCAGAGCTGTTCAATGTCGTTCTCACCCGGGAAAAGCGGCGACCCATTCAACAGCTCCCCCATGATGCAGCCCAGTGGATATAGAACCCTGCTGGCCTAGGATCCCACCCACACAACAGCGACTCACCCACAGCAACTCCAACACCATAACCGGAGTTTGGAGTTTCAAGCCCAGCGTTCCAGACCCCAAAAGTCCTCAGTCTAAGAACACAAAGAAAATCCACATCAGCTCCAAGATTTCTCAGAGCCTCCTGTTGTACGATGCAAAGCTTGCCCTTCACTTTCTGGGGAAGATCTATACGGTAACAAATCTCAAACCCTTGGGTATGACACACTATCTATCCCCCCCAAAAGGGTCGCAGCCTTCATTACAAAGAACATGATACGCTCACTGGCTCAGAGATATGTCTTCTGGGGTCTGATACCTCCACATGCCAGCTTGGACAGTCCACGCTCTGAGCTTCAGACCACCTCCGCCACTGGCCAACAAGCTTCGCACCTGGCCCAGTCTGTCTTCTCCTGCCCCTGCCCCTCATCTAGCACAAAAACACAGTAAAGAAAATCCAGCCCACCAGGGCGAATCCCCCGCTCCCACAACCCACATCATCCTTGCCTTCCCCTAGGAGTCTCACCAGAGGTCCACACCTTGGTCATACTGGCAGGCACCGTACAGTATTTCTGGGGCTCGGTACCACCTGAGGCCAGGGCAAGATGGTAAGGATGAAAGCATTCAGTTCACCTCAGCTCTACGTCAACCCCATGTTTGGACTGAAGAACCAGAAATATCTTCTCTCCAGTAATCGGGCTGGTGGGAGCTCACTTTGTAGCACAGGCTGGTCTCCAACACCCAATGATCCTCCTGCCTTGGCTTCCTGAGTGCTCATCAAGGATTTTTTAAATAGAGGATCTCAGAAATTTGTTAAGATGCCCAGGCTGGAGATTCTACTATGTAAGCCTCCCAGAGTGGTGGGATTACAAGCATGCATCACTAAGTCTGGCCCAGTTCCTTGACCTATAATGGCGTTGTATGTCCCCACTACCCTTGAAAACCATCACAAATTAAAAATAGTGTAGCAGCACTTAATATACCTAACTTACTCAACACATGATTTAACACCATAGTATACTTAAGGTCAGTGATGGTAAACCTCTAAGAGACTGAGTGTCAAACTGCAACCCCAAACCAAGTTATTCATAACAAAATTCCAACGCTGCAATTGAACTTGAACTAAGGATTTAATTTAGAAAAAGGAACTCATACATTAACATGTTTTCTTTCAAAAGACCTAGAATAAGAAAAAGTAAACTGGGCGACAAAGCCAAGAAGGGTTGCCACAATCCCTGATTTGAAGCTATGATAATAAAAACAGCATTGTACTGGCTAGAAACAGACTTGAGGATCAATGAAACAGAATAGAAGATGCAGAAAAAAACCCTCAAGTCCACTCAGCTACCTTCAACAGTTGGGCATGACACCTTCACTGGAAGAAAGATAGCCTCTTTAAAAAATGGTGGTGAGAAAATTGGCTTTTTACATGCCAAATATTGAACGTAGATCCATATCACTCACCACACACTAAACTAAAATCAAAATGGATCAAAGACCTAAATATTGAAACAGAAACACTAAATCTGCTAGCAGATAGAATAAATAAAACTTTAGAAGATGTTGGCATAGGGAGAGACTTTATGAGCAAAATTCTGATTACACAGGAAATATTACAAAGAATCAAGTGCTGAGATTTACGTCAAACTGAAAATCTTCTGCACAGCAAGGAAACCGCCAATAGAGTGAAGGGATAACTACTTAATGAGAAAAAATTTTACCAGTCATTCCTCGGAGAAAGGGTTACTATCTAGAATATATAAAGAACTAAAAAAAATCAGCCTCCCCCATTATAAGACTCAATCCACTAATGGGCATTGAAAATGAATAGAAATTGCTCAAAGGAAGACATACAAACAGCAAGTACATGTATGAAAAAGGGAGAAATTCTAAGGGTAAATTTGGAACATAATGAAGGATAGAAACTGGGAAGTAGGAAGAGCATGTTCAAATGGGAGAGGGAATAGGGAGGGGGAGGGTGAAAGGAAAGAAGTGAAAAGGAAAGAAAAAGAGAATGGTAGGAAAGAACGGACACAAAGTTTGTGTAAATGTGGAGAAGAAGAGCTGGAGGGAGGGGAGGAGAATGCAGAAAAGTACAGAAGAATTAAGATGTGTTATGTACAGGTACAAATTCCCTGCTGTGAATGTGACCTATATATGACAAATATATACTACTAATAAATAAAATTTAAAACTAAAGAAAGTGGTGTCACACTACTTTTCTACCTGTTTGATCCTGCAATGACGTTACACTCCAGCATGGCCTCGTAAGTCTTTAAACACATAAATTGCTTTCCTTTCTCTTGGTATGTCAGAGGTCCCCCACAGCCACGCTCAGTGTTAGGGTTTCTGTCTGGATGTCCCCGAAAGGCTTATGTAGTCACATGCTTTTCAGAGGCCCTTGAATCTAGAGTTTGTGATTGATTCATGGTCTAATGCTGGGATTAAGGATGTGGATGCTACACATGCCCTAGGAGAGGTAGCTTGCATACAGAATAAGGGACAGCAAGAGGTTTGCTCACCCTCCTCTCTTGTTGCTTTTGGGATCGTCCCCTCGGTCATTCCACCCTGCCTTCAAGCCAGCCAATTATGGAATGAAGCCTGTACTTCTAGGAAGATGGTGCAGTGGTGAGCAGCAGAGAAAGTGCCTCTTGGAGATTTGGTGTCCAGACACTGGAATAAAGCAACACGAGAAGGAGGGAAGTGGGTCCCAAGAACCCAGGAAAGATCTGAAGCAAGAATTGAAGACTACAAGTGCGATAGTGAGAGAGACTTTAAGGACAAAGTAGAGGGTGGCAGGTAGCACTGAGACTGGACCCACGGCACGGGAGGGGTGGCTCAAACTTCCAGACACATGGTGACTACTGGTGACCCCAGAGGCCTCCACAGGGTTATGCGTCAGTGGAACAGTGCAGTAGACGCAAAGATTTGCAGTGGTTGGCGAGTTAGTTGGGTTCAGACGCCCTCCAGCAGAGGCCGATTGGCTGGGAGCGATCTTGGTGAGGGACCAGCTGAGCTCAGAACTCAGAGCAGCTGCTGACAACTGAGTTCCATCTGGCAGCCCCTAGTGTCGGGGTAAAGGAGTCAAGTTCAAGTTGGCAGGAAGTGAGGCCAAGTTCAAACCAGAGGGAACACATGGGCTGCTGCAGGCTGAACAGGTCTGCCTTTAGCTTCACAGCCAGAAACCAGTCTGAACTCCAGTGCAAATAAAGGTGCAGGCTCCCTGGGATTATGCAATACCCCACTGTAAAGCTACAGCTGGCTTGCTGGGATTAATCAACTTGGCTCTGGACTCTGACTGTCAATGTTGTCTACCAGTGACAGCAGAGACAAGACAGAAAGGGGACAGTTTTTTCTGACTTTCCCTTGTTTCCTTTTTTTCTTGGTTGTTTTTATTTTCATCTGAGTGTAAACATGGTTTCTAGTTTTTTGTTGTTCTGTTCTTGTTTTTATTTATCCCTTCTCTCTTTCCCTCTTGTCTTCTTCAGTTTCTCAAAGTTTGCATGAACTACCTTTGTCCTCCAGCCTTACTTCTAATCTCCTCCTCTTCCTTTAGTTCTCTATTTTTTCCCCTGTCCTCTTTTAATTTTTCTCACTTAAGAGTAAGATTGCTACTTAAGGGCTTATTTACTGCATACAATTTTCTGGTTTGTTTTAGACTTTTTTATATAAGAACATATCTAGTTCACATGATTAAAGGTGGCAAATTAATAGTGACTTCCTTTTATCATTTTTTAGGTTATGTGTGATGCTATTGCTACTGCTGATTGTACTACTTTAGCCAAAGTGACACAATTGTTCTAACCAGTTGTTCTTCCTGGTGTGCTTGAAAGCACTATAGACCAGCACATAAGAATGAGAGGCTGGGCCAAGTAGGCAGCAACTTTTTATCCGTCAAAATTGAAGAAGTAGGATCTTTCAAAAGATCTAAAACCCAGAGCCACCTACACCTGGAAGACACCTCGGAGAAGTAGTCATTTCCTAAGGATTCTAAATACTACCAATGAAGTTACTTGCCATAGGCAAATTACTAGCATCAACCCAGGAAATAAATTTTAAAAAGAACAAAATAAAATATAGGGAGCCCTCTTGGTCCTCCCCATGGCCCACGAATTATACATTTGTAATCTCATGGAAAAGTTACTGGAATCCTACTGAATTAATTGCAATCTACCATTTCCAGTGCAACCCATTGTGAGAATAAAGACACTAACTCATATTTGGAGTTATGGGGATCCGAGGGTGGTTCCTAAGTCCAGCCACAGTGATGGCCAGCTGGAACAAAAGACTTGATCCAGGCCTTAACCTTTGTTTTATTGATTTGTGAAGACAGGAGTGGCTTGAGGATGAATGACTGTGAGAATGGTGGGAAGTAGGTGAGTGATGTGAGCTGGGCTAGGTAGTAGGCATGAAACCATCTCTGCAATATGCAGAGAGCAGGATATGCAGAAAGAGTAATATGCATAACACAATTGAGATAGTATCTAATGTTTTGCAGTTGGTGCTTCTTTCAAGCCCTGAGAAGCCACAGCCTCTGTCTCAAGGCTTGAGGCTCAATCCTAGTCAACAGCATGAAGCACTGGCTCTTCATCCTGCCTTGTCCTGGCTCACACAAGGGAACATTGGTGTGTAAGGGGGTGTGTGGGATACCACTGCCTGTCCTCTGAAAGACTCCACACCAGCAGCTCAGCTGGACTAATATGCACTGCTTAAAGCAAATTGAAGGGATAAAGACAAGTCCTAGCCAGCTCAGTACATACCAATACATGGAAATAGGGTCAGGTTCAGCCACAATCAAGACAGCTGCTATTCCTTCAAGGAGGGTTGCCCAGGTGGTCCTCCACAAAAAGAAAAAACAAAAATCAAAACAAAACGATCCAGAAAATGAGAAGACACTTAAACAGGATGCAACCCCAGACTTCTAGCTCACCAAACGGAAACCTGGGGGGCAGTGAGAGGAGATGGAAGAATCCCAAAGCCACCAATCTGGACTCTCTGAAGGGGTAATGGTGGAAGTGACAAGGTAAGTGAATGAGAGTTTAGAAATAAATCTAATTAGAAATAATTTCTCAGAAAACTACAGAGATGGTGATAATGAAGGACATGCTTAGTGCCTTTACAGCAGAACAGATAACAGATAGAGATGCTTAGGAAACTGACAAAAACTATGAAAGTGCAACATAGGAAAGTAACAGAATTTAGGGAACAGATTCAATCAGACATCCAGGAGGATAAAAATTCTACTGAAAGTATATGCAGCAGAAGGAACAAACATAAGGGCAGAACCTCAGATCTAGAAGACAGATTGTGGTTAGAAATATTGCAAACAAAGATCTCTTAAAAATAGCAAGGGATGATGAAAAATCAACCCAACGGATGCTGCATGATGCAAAGAAGAGTAACACAGTATTGACCAGAGCCAGTGAAAAGGCAGGAAGCACAAAAATGAGTCCATTGAACTCGAAGTTAAGACTTCCATCCTCGTCATTTTGGGCACCTCATGCCTGTGCATAAACAGACTAAAGAGAGTTATGGTGCTGGCAGGGGTGACTGATCTAGATGATTGGGAAACTGGATTATTACTCCACAGTGGAGGAAAGGAAGAACATATGTGGCATACAGGAGATCCGTTAAGGTGCCTCTTAGTATTACCAAGCCCTGTTACTAAGGTCAGTGGGAACTACAACAACCCGATGCAGGCAGGATGACAAATGGACCAGAGCCTTCGTGAATGAAGGTACAGGCCATACCATCAAGGAAAGAACAAAGACTTGCTGCTGAGGTACTTACTGAAGGCCAAGGGAATCCAGAACGGGCAGTAGAAGAACGTACTACCAGCTATATCCCCATCATCAGTTACAGAAATGAGGACTGTAATTGTTCTCTTCTGATACGATTCCTTGTACATAATGTTGATAGATTTAACAGTGGTTCTTAAGTACTGTTAAAAGTATGAGGGTAAGCATCACGAAAAGAAAAACTTGGCTTCTGTTCTGGGGAGGGAATTAATGTGTTTCTATTTGTACACAGGATCGTTGTGCCACTTTAGGAACAGTTATGAACTTGTCTTTGTATCTGGAATCTAAGTATGGCTTAGGAAATCGTGTCTGGCTGTCAAGTTGCCAAAGGGTAGACTGTGAGAATAAACTTGGGTTGATTTGAGTAAGAAACACCCAGCGGATTGGCTTAGCATAGTGCTGGGTGTGCCCAAATGATGGATTTGGAGAAGAAGGAAGGCCCGCCCTAGCACCAGCTAATAGGCTTGCAGTTCGAGTGGAATAAAAAAGAAAAGAAGAAGGAAGTCTCAGTTCTGCTTCTTTGGAGGCGCCCCGGTGCTCACCATTGTCTTTCACCATCCATCTTCGGTATTCCAGTGCAGATCCGTCACCCTTCTAGTGCGAGTTTTCACCCTTCCAGTGTAGGCTCTTCGGCCTTCCACCTCCGACTCTTTGGCCTTCCAACGTAGGCCCTTCAGCTTCCCCATACAGACTCCAACAGGGCTCTGCAGTGAGCTCCAGGTCTTCCAGCTTTGACTTAGATCATTTGCATCTCTAGCACACAGATTTTGAATTTTCCACACCAAACTACGCAGGAACCAGAGCTCTATGAGATAGATGTACATAGATTTACAAGGCAGGCTTACCGTGGACATGAGCTTGGGTTGATGATGTCGTCAGCTTGATATTTAAACTGAACTTGACCTAGACTTTGATGCTTACTCTTGGTCTTGTGTGTGATCCTCAGTACTGACCCACAGCATGGCTTCTGTCTACTCCTAACATTGACTGTCAGGCAGGACCTGACTTTTCACTTGATCTTCACCCTTAACTACCTTAATTCCATTGAGATTTTTATCTCAGCTTCCTGGCACAAAATTGAACTTCAGCTGGATGGTACCCCTTACTTGTGTGCTGACCCTCACCTGTAGTTTAATCATTAACTATTCTACTCCTTACCAATCTTCACATTGAGCTTAGCCTTAATATGACCTTGATCATAAACTAGAAAATGTCCTTCACATTGACCCTGACATTGACCCCGTTGACAAAATAATGTCACTCCCAAAGCCATCCATGTCCTAACCTCTCAATATGTTGCCTTATAGGGTACTGTGGTCTGCACACAGTTTGTGTGTCCCACAAAGCTTCACATGCTGCAGACTTGATCACCAGTGTGACCATTGAGGTAGTGGAATTTTTAAGAAGCAGAGCCTTGTGGAAGTTGGTCAGGTCACTGGGAGTGCCACCTTCACATGGGATCAGTGTATTTTTCACTGGAACCCTCCTAGTTTCTATGAGAGCTACAGAAAAGAAGGCCTGGCCCCTGGATCCCTCTGGCTCCCTGTGTTGGCATGTGATCTCTCCTCGTGCACCTCACCATGATGCTGTCCACCACCAGGGCCTCACTAGAAGACAAACACATAGTGCCACCAAACTTGGACTCTCACCCTCCACAACTGAACGAAGAATCTTTGCTTCTCTAGAACATCAGTCTGAGGGATTGTGTTGTATTAACAGAAAATGTACTTACATACAAGCCACAAGGGAGTTTGCAGATGTGAAGAATATCCCACATTCTGTTGCCAGTTGCAATCTAATCACAAGCAGAGAGCTTTTGTTGGAGTTGGATGTCTCTCCATGGTCTGCAGGAGAAAACAGCAAAAGGAGTTAGAAAATAAAGAGAAGAGACAAAGAGCCAGGGTCAGGTGGAGTTACCTCTTGCCTCACGAGTAGAGGACTGACTTCAAGAGTAGGGGCATTTATTTCATATACTGCATATACTGCCAAAGTTAGTATCATGTGTGGGTAATGTTGCCCAGCGAATAATGACTGTAATTGTCAGGCAGGATGCCTTTTTCAATAGTGAGATAGCTTGACTGCTTGACCAGTAACCAGCTCCAGTGGCTCCCAGCAGGTTTTTTGTGGTTGCATTGAGGGTGCAGGGGAGAGGAGAAGGTGAGGAACTTGCTGCATTTGCTTGGAAGTTGGGAGTTAGGACTTGAAAGCCTGGGAATCTAGGTGATCTGTACCAGTTGAGGAGGGCTCTCTACTGACAGCCAGCAAGAAAATGAAAACCTCATTCTTAAATCCATGAGAAATTGAATTGTACCGACCACCATAATGGGCAAGGAAACAAATTCCTGTTCACCCAGTATTAAGGAAGACAGCTCAGCAGATACTGTGATTTCGGCCAAGCGAGTCTCAAAACAATTTTGGAACCTATAGAACCGTGAGACAAAAACTGTATGTGCTTTGTTACGTTAATAATAGAACTGTACCCATCTTGACCATTTCTTTTTTGCCACTGAAGCTTGAACCCAGGGTTTTCACAACATGCCATATTCCGAGGCTTTTTTTCTTTGCTTTCCTTTTCTTTGGTCAGCATCATATTTATTTATTTTGTAAGTCATTGTCAAGTTAATTGTCATAAGCACATATTCACAGCCAGACTAACAGGCCAAAAATATTTATAAAACACATGAAAGAGTAATACAAAACCACTTGAAGATACATTGGCCACATTGTATTACAATAATTTTTCCCCTTTATTATCTTTTATTTTGCACTTTATATATTGGGTTTCTCACATAAGAGAAACCAAATATATGTATTTTTTTCTTTTAGAGACAGGGTCTTACTATGCAATTCAGGCAGTTTTCAACTCACTTTGTGACACAGGCTGGCCTAAAACTCACAATGATCCTCCTGCCTCAGCCTCCCGAGTTCTGGAATTACAGGCATGCGCCACCAACCCAGGGAGAAACCCTATGTTATTTTGGTTGCATGTCCGATTGCTTTCACTTAACAATATCGTAACAAAGTGCACCGATTTTCCTACAAATGACTGAAATTTGTCCTTCTTTATAAGAGGGCAGTACTCCATTATGTATAAATAGCACATGTTCTTGATTCATTCATCTTTTGGTGGACACTTGGACTGTTCTAAGACCTTGCTATTATGCATTGTGTTACTGTAAAATGGGTGTACGTAATCACTCTAATATGCTGTCTTTAACTCTTTCAGGAAGGTACCCAGAAAGGGAATAGTGGGGTTAAATGGAACTGCTAGTATTAGTTTTTTGAGGAATTACGATATTGTTTTCTGTAGCCATTTTACTAGATTACTCTCCATCATGTGATGGATGAACTAATGCTCAGCTTGCATCATGCAGCTGAACTGAATGAACATGGTTGTGGGTGTGGAAGGCCTACTTGAAGACTGTTGCCAACAACATAAAAAGGAGAACTGGAGGGGAATAGGTTGTGCTGTTGATTCTCCTGGAGAAGCTTGTTGTGCTGGTTTTCCTGATATGAACTCAGCTGTTCTCATAGTTGGAGGAACTCAGGCCCTCGCTGTTGCTGAGGTTGGCTGAGGTTCTCTTCGGGAGAAGTCTGGTCCTTCCCTTAAGCATTGCTTCCTGGTCCCAGTGCAGATCCTCCATCCTGCTGGTGTAGACTTTCTAGCTTCCACCACTGACCTTTGGGCCTTCCCAATGCAGATCCTTGACAGAGACTTGCATGAGACATTGTCCTGGGCTCTAGGTTTCCAGTTGGACTCCTCGAGGAAATCGTCATGGGCTCTAGGCCTTCCACTGGACTCTTGCAGGAGATTACCAGTGGATCCAGCCCATCACCTGGATTCTTTGGGTCTCTAGCATGTGGACAGATCTCCTACACTCCTTTGTATTTCACTCTTTCAGTGAATATTATAAAATAATCCTATATATTATGTGTCCTATATTAAATCTTTTCCCTTGTAAACTCTGAATATAATGAAACAATGAGGAAGCCTTCCTTTTTACACATAGCATTTGTTAATATTTGATTTCTTGAAGATAGCCATCCTTTCTTATGTGAGATGGAATCTCAGTGTTGTTTTAATTTGCATTTCTGAAATGACCAACTTTTTTGTTGAGCATTTTTTCATGTATTTATTGTCCATTTGTACTTCTCCATCTGAGAACTCTCTATGCATTTCAGATGCCAATTTTTAACAATTGACCTTTAAATTTGGAGGTGCCTAATTTTTTCAAATTCTTTGTATATTCTAGGGATTACACCCTTGAGGAGTAGCTGCTAAATGTTTTTCTGACTCTGTAGCTTATCTCTTCTCTGTTGCTTTCCTTTGCTGTACAGAAACTTTTTAATTTAATGTTGTCTCATTTGTTGTTTCTTGGTATTTTTTCTTATGTAACAGGGGTTCTGTTCAGAACATCTTTGCCTATGTCCTTAGGAGTTCTACTTATTCTATCTTCCAGCCATTGTTTCTATGTTAGTATTTAGATTTTTGATCCATTTCCATTTTAGTTTAGTGCGTGGTGAGTACATTCTCTATACTGCTTTCTCCATTGGCTCACCAATTTACATTCACATCAGTGACACACCAGGTTTCTCCTTCCTCAACAACTCTGCCAATCTTTGTTACCTTTGACTCTTTAATAGTAGCCACCCTAATGCACGTGAGATGATCCCTTATTGTGCTTTTGATGTGTTTCCCTGATTACTGATGATGTTGAGCATCTTTCTATATACCTGTTGACTGTGCCTATGTCTGGTTTGACAAGTGCTTATTCAAATCTTTTGTAACCATAGAAGTTCCTAATGTATTTTTCATATTAACTTCTTAAGAGACATAAAATTTGTGAATATTTCCTACTACTCCTTATGTCTTGGTTACTTTTCGCTCATGGCTCAGAAAAAATACCTGACACCCCTAATGAAGGAAGGAAAGGTTTATTTAGCTCACAGTTTGTGGAAACTTCAGTCCATAATCAGCTGGCTGCAAGGCAAGGTGGCATGACACACGTGATACACTTGAAGGCAGAAGTCAGCAACTAGAACAAAACATGGAAGGAGGAGCAAGCCTCTTTTCCTCACTTATATTGTAATCACATCATGTTCCTGCTCGTCTTGCACAGTCAGATGATGTTTATAAAGTGAGGATCCTGCCCTCTTGCTGAATCAGTTAGTTAAACTCCTATACTTTTTGATTTGATACAATGAATCTACCATTAAAACATCCTGGAGCTCACACAGTCACCCAAGGGAATGTCTTCTATACCCTAGGACATAGAAGTGTTGAGTTACTTCCTTAAGCTTCTAAACTTCTCAAGCTGATACGATGTATGAACCATTACAATCCACCACTCATCAGCTTGGTAGCCAGACACATTTTTAAACCTGGTTTCCAGATACAAAGACATGCTTATTCTTATCATTACACAACTCCAACATTATAACACATGTCTAACAATCCCTAAGAACCAGTATGAACTCTATTATGCCTTCTGATAAAAAGCTAATGCTGTACTTTTATCTCAAACATCACTGCCCTTGATGGCACAGTCACTAAGATACTCTAACCATTCTGTAAGAAGAACTAGCCAAAAATGCTGGACGAAATGACCTCTTTACAAGTTTACTGGTTTGGCAAAGGGAAAGGCTTAATGGCCTCCATAATTACTTTCCTGATCATTACAATTCAAATGCTCATTCTTATAGGATGTGGTATAATCCCTTATGAATGTAGTTTAACTTAGAGGTTAATTGAGACAGCTCTCAATAATGAGATACACTCAGGTTACCTGAGTGCGATACACTTAAGCCCTGACTACACTCAACAGTCCCTAATAGACTCAAATGACAATGCCCCTCAGAGCTCCTAACTGCAGCCATTCAGTTCAGTAAAGCTGCAGCCATTCTGTTCTCTGCCACCAAACTCAGCTAAATCATATGATTTGTCATCAAACTGAAATTTCTGTGAATGTGCTAAAAACAACTTTGTTGCATACAACTATGCTTACCACAAGATACCCATTTTACCATGACCTTCAGTTAAAGTTTATCTTGCTTTTGTAACTTCTGTTTGCCACCCTCTTGGGTGCACTAGAGTCAATAAAATTTTCTTTCTTGTCCTGAACTCCTGGGTACTGCTGACTTACATTTTCCCACAACAAAGGATGTGGGGGGTAGGAGTGTCTGTATGTGTGTATGCATATTGCTCAAGACCACTTTCTGCAGTTTAAGCATTATAAATGTTATACACTTATCAAAATAACATTGAAGATTTGGCATCAGTCAGAGCTCCACTGGATAAAAGACACCAGTTAACACCTGTGTTGCAGGGAAAAGAATAGAAAAGAGACTATGGTCTTTGTCTGACAGGTGGGGCAGGTGGAGGCAGTAGGAGGGGTCCAGAAGTCCCATGTGGGTGAAGCAGCCATTGTCCTGGAGAGTGGGGGAGGGGAGGGGCGGGCTGTGGCTGAACTCTCCCTGCCTCTCCCCCAAAACAGGTGTCCTTTGCGATGCGGAGGCCGCAGCTCTGTGATGTAGTCCTGGGAGCCCTGCATAGCCCCAGAGAGAACTCTCAGGACTCAGTTGCCTGAGAGCAACAGCACTGTGATTCAGATCATGGAGAATCTTCTCATTGCTCTGAAAAGCCTTAGTGCCGCATGGCTGAGCCCCAGCTCCACAGCCTTTGCGACGGATATGATCCTCGCCTTTGTGTGTGGACTGGTGCTCTTCCTTCTGTTATTGCCCTGGTTCCACGGTGAACCATCCTTACCACCATTCAGGAAAAACAGAATCGTCAGAAAGGTAAACAATCCACAGCTCAGACCGAGCACAGAGCAATTCTCTCCCATTTTACCAGTTTTCACTTTTGCACACCAAGGAGACCAGGGAGAGGGAAGACCCTCGGAAAGAACATAAAATCCTTCCTCTGGGACAGGCTAACAGGTCAGGGAAGTGGCCTTCAGCATAGGTGTGTGATGCTTTCACAGGTCTGTGGTTTGCTACAGGTGTCAGTCTGAAACAGAACACGGTGACTTGGTGGACGAGGACTGGGCTCCTGAGAGGTGGGGCGCTCTGAAGAGGGCCTGTTCCTGAGCATCAGTTCATGTCCCCGTCTCATGGCAGGTTCCTCTGGGCCCAGCCGTTGCTCTGTGCTGGGCTGATCCCAGGGCTGTGCTGAGGGCTCGAGCTAGTGCAGCCCCATCCCAGGCTGCAGTCGCTTCTGGTCTCTGGCAGTTAAGATGTTGCAGTAGAAATGAGGTTGTTTCTTGAGCAGAGAATTTAAGGCCCCCTATGGGAATCCCATGTTAGAAAGCCCCGGTGTGTTTCTACAAGTAGAAAAAAATTTGCATATCCAATTGGTAAATGAGTAAAAGAACACAAAAAACATAGATTTCTTAATTCAATGATGAGTACCATAACATTGATAAATGCTGAGGGTCTGCGTCCTGTCAGAGAGAGAAGAGTCTGGCCGGACCTCTCACTATTTTCCTTCCTTCTCAGCGCCCAGCGCAGATGCGGTGGAAGAGCAGGAGCAAGAGCAGGAAGGGGACTGGCGCGCTCAGACGTAAGGCTCTGCCTTTCAGTCCTGTGGTCCGGAACTTCCATGACTTCTCCTGTTCCTGGGGGACCAAGGCCAGGGCTCCAAGGAAGTCAGCTGCAGAGCTCGGAGAGAGGGGCGCCTGGGAGGCAATCAGCAGGTGGACTCTTCTCAGGCTCCCTGCTTAGAAGGAAGCTGCGCTAGTGTAAGAGAAGGTGCTGCCCAGTAGGGGGCAGTGCAGGCAGCAGTGGAGCAAGACAGCCAGGACTTGGAGGTAGACACCCAGGCCCAACTGAAGCCCAGCTGTTTCTTTTGGCTGAGGACGGTTCCTGCCCCAAACAACCCCGTTCTTTTCGCCACAGCACCATTTTAAAAGGAACATAGAGGGTGAAGGACGTGGAAGCACTTTGTACTGATGAAGCACTGCCCATCCGGATACCACGCAGCCAGTGTCAGCCTGGGCCATAAGACCTTGGACACGGATGCTTGGGCTGCAGAGTCTAATGTCATAGGTCTCTTCTAAGGCGATGTTTCATTCAGCTTCCTTTTAAAACAATCCCCAATCCCTTCGTGCCCTTAGCCCTGGTAACCCAGAGTCCTACTTTCCATTTGCAGACTTGGAGAAACACCTGAAGAACATCTGCAGCCTGGTTTCTGCTGTAGAAAGGTAAAGAACTCCCCCTTCTCCCCAGTCTCCATCCTATGGGGGCCTGTGATGTGACCCCAGGATCACGGAGCAGTTTCCATCTGACCCGGGAGGGGGACATCCTCGGATGGGGGGTGTGTTAAGGCCCTGGGGAAAAGAGTGAGAAGAGAACTGTGAGGTCTCCATGAGGGGAAGACGGGGCCATGGCCACACCTGCCTGGCCTCCCCTCTCCCCAGACCCTGCTGCTGGCTTTAGCTAAGCCTCCTATTTATTACAGCCTCCCGAGAAAGCTTCTTGATTAAGACCTCCCTGCTGCTGTGTGCACAAGTCCACCTGCCAAAGCCCCGCAGCTATTTGGGGAGCATGTGGACACTGCCACTGTGTCCCCGGTAGAGGCTGCCCCCCATCGTCTCACTCAGCACCTTCGACCCCTGGCCTCTCCATCTGGTCCACCAGGCTGGTCCACCACCTCCTCAGATTCACCCACATCCCTTCCTGCCTCTCAGCCCCCAGAGCCCCTGTTTGCCCTAGAAACGATTTCACCCCAACCTCAGCGTGACTTGGCCAGTTCATGTCAGGCAAGGGACAAGCCTAGGCTCAACTTACATTTGTCCATGTGTAAAGCTGAACACAGCAAAGATGAGCAGCAGGCGAGGTTCCAGCTAAGGCAGGACTTGGGCAGGAATCTTGGGCATATTCTAGGCAAGGTCCCGAAAGATCTCTCCAGAGCCTTAGGAAGCTCCCCCGAGAAGGTTCAGGGAGTGACCTCTGAGGAGGCTGAGAGAAACCTAATGAGGCCCACAGCCAGAGTGAGCAGAAATGCCCCACCAGGAAACATAGACAAGAAGCACGCAGAAAGCACACTGAATGCTCATTTGGAGGTGAAGATGCAGCAGATCCACCAGGGACTGATCCCGCTGAGATTGCGCCGGTCCTGGCTGGCATTCAGTGGCGGCCCCTTTTCCACCTGTCACACCCACAAGGAGCCCAGAAGGCCCGTGTCCACCAGGGCTCAGGGAACCTGTGTGAGCCCCGCTCAGTTTTCTTTCTCCGACCCATGCACTCTGCAGGACCTGGACATGCATATTAGAAGCCTGAGGGGGAGGCACATGTGGGGCCTCCCCCTCAGGCTTCCCCAGGCCGTAAAGGTCTTTAAGCCCCCAAAGGCTCCACCCTCCCCCTTTCCACAGTTTGCCCGTCCCTCCTCGTCTGGTGGGGCGTCTTGGGCCGACTTGGATGCCAGGTCACTGAGGAAAGCACCTCAGGCCCTTCCAGGAGAGGAGGTGACAGTGAGGGAGTCTGTCTTTGTCTCCCCTCTCCTGTGCCAGGACACTGAGGGGGACCAGACCAATATCCCTCTTGCTCTTGGCCAGGGCTCCTCAGAGGCCCTGCCGACTAGACAGGAGAGCAGGGAGCCTTCAGAGCAAGTCCCCCACAGCCTGGGCAGAACCTGTGAGAGCAGGACTGCCCAAAGGGTCGGCAGAGGAGGCCCCAAAGTGCCCTTCTTTCCTGAAACATGTGTTGCCCACAGTGTAGTCCAGCCAGGCCTTAGGGCAGACAGAGGGAGCGCACTGGGCCAGCAGAAGCCCAGGAACCCAAACATCACCACTTGAAGAACCAAAACAAGATGTTTGCCCCGGCTGACAAAGAAGAAGTCAGTGGGAGGCCAAGCCCAGGGAAACGTGAAGATAGGGTGGGAGTCTTGGGGCGCTCTAAGCCCCCTCGGGAAGGGGGAAGAGAAGACCCCGTAGAGAATAAAGCTCAGCATCGCCCTCAGAAGAGGCCAGAGCCTGCAGAAGGCTGCTTCCAGAGGTGCATGAAAAGCTTTCTGCAGTGTGTTTCACCTGAGAAAGGAGAAAAGCCTGCCCGCGCCACGGCCCAGAGCCAGAAACCGGCCGAAAACAGACCACATGTGGACCACAACACTGAACAGCTGCTTATGGCTGCAACTCAGCTAATGATAGAAGCGAAAATGATCCTTCAGCATGAATTTTGTGCCCATAAATTAAACCATCACAAAGAGGAAGAAGGTCAAGACCCAACCTTGCACGTGCCTTGCTTTTCAGAGCACAGCAGAACGCCAGGATGTGCAGCTAGGCCCACATCCCACAGCTGTCCTATCAGGCAGAGGCACCCCCATGCCCCAGAGTCCTTGAAAGCTAGACAGCGTCACAGTGAGCACCAGTCCCCATCAAGCTTGTTTTCCCGGCCAGCTGCCCCCAGCGTGGGCGCCCAGTGCCCAGGTCAACTTCACTGTCCGAGGCACTGTCACCTTTTGAGAAGTGTCTGGAATGAACAGCGGGGAAACTTCTCTCCAGTCTTCCTAGGAAAGCACAACTGAAAGAAAATAATAGGATTTGTAGAGGAAAATTATTTTCTCACGCTTCCCATCCCTGATATTCAATGTGTCTGAATATACCCATTTTTCTTCCTTATACGGAAATGACTTTTGTCTG
>PVLD010030025.1:0-17340 GCA_004027595.1 Dinomys branickii
GGGGCCCAGGAGAGAAGGAAGTGAGTTATGCTCCATGGAGTTCCAGGTTCATTACCTGGATGTGTCCAGTCTCAGCCACACAGTTGGAAGCCACCCAGAAATAGGACCTGGCCTTGAGTGACCACAAGCAGGAACTCTAGGCATGCAGATGGGCTGGAGAAGGAATGGTGGGAGTTAGATAGGGCCGCGTGACACTGGGTTGGCCATACCTGGCACTTGGCGTTCTCAATCTCGGCTGTCAGCCTCTGGATGATGCGGTTCAGCTCGTTGATCTCCTCCCTGGTGCGGCGCAGGGTCTCCCCATGCCGGATCACTGTGGCCTTGATCTCCTCACACTATGGAGAGCAGAGGTGTTCAGGAGACTCAGGAAAGTACAACAATCCACTCATTCACGACAGCACTGAAAACTATGTAGGTTCTACAGTGCTCAGCCTGTGCAACCACACAGAGCAGCCCCGTCCTGTCACTTCAACCAGAGAGCCATTGACCTTCCATCATCCTAGAGATCAGAATCCTCAGACAAAACAAATCTTTCCTATTAGAAAGATCACATCCCTCCCACTGTCCTGTCTAGAAGACTGATGTCCTCACCCTGGTGCGGTACCAGGACTCGGCCTCCGCTCGGCTGCGAGTAGCAATGTCATCATACTGCGCCTTGATCTCAGCCACAACACAGTCCAGATTCAGGTCCCGGCTGTTGTCCAACTTGACGATGACTGAGGTATCTGAGATGTGGGACTGGAGAACGCGGATCTCCTACAGGCAGAGGCAGAGAGGATGGACAATCAAGTTATGTGGGCTCTCCTGCCACTCCAGTGCCTATCACCCCTTGGCTGCTCTGAAATGCACCTCCTAGGTTTGGAGCTCAAATACCCCCATGAAATGACATAAATTCTCCTAAGAATAAGTCCTCAACGATACCCCCTTTTCAGGTGTTTATTTCTGAAATTATTCAGGTACATGTGAACTCAGGCTGCTTCCCAAGTTTCCCCAGGGAACAGACTGGGTGTTCGGGCCTTGCAGGTTTCCCTTAGGTCAACACCATCACTACCGGCTGCCAGAGAAAACTCAGGGCCCCAGATATGGGCCAAGTCTGTCTGGTGCTTTGGAGGCCTCTGTTGCACCCCACTGGCTCAGGGGAGGACACAGGGTGGCTTCCCAGGCACCGCTGTCCTGAAGGTCTCACCCTCTTGTCCCTGCTGAACCGGTCTAGTTTGGGGTATCCATTCTTCTTGTTCCTTCCTCTCCTTGCTCCCCAGGCCTTGCGTGTGGGGTTTGGGCAGGGGCGGGAGACCCTATCAGAGCCACGCATGTGCCTGCCGTGGCTGCGAGCCCCTCACCTCCTCATACAGTCGCCTCAGGAAGTCGATCTCCTGCAGTAGCGCCTCCGAGTTGGCTTCCAGGTCTGACTTGCGCAGGTAGGCGCAGTCCACGTCCTAGGAAGTTGGAAATGTTTGAGCGCAGAGCATCTTGCTGACTGTGCCACAAACTCATCTCTCTTCTTACCCAGTCCATGCAAGCCAGGGGATGGGGGTCCCCACTGTTCCTATACTAAGTTGTCTCATCCCTTCTCATCTTCCCGTTGCCCAGGATGCCACAGGCATTTGTGAGAACAAACCCTGGTGTCCATGAACAAGGTTCATCCACCCATCATTCAGCCCTCCCATTTCTGCTTCAGGCTCTGTCCTGCTTCAAGCAGCCTGCCCAGATCACTCCCAGCTCTGCCACCTGACCCTGCCAGCCCTGGTAATTCTCCAAGAGGCTGTCTGGCCAATCCTGCTTCTGCTCCACCCCTCCCACCCTGAACTTGGAGGTGGCTCCTTGTTTCCTAGTCAAACTTCCAGAATGCTAAAGAAACCACAGTGTCCCTCAGAAAGTCTGAAGCTCTGTAGTTTCTTGGAACCCCAGCCATAGACCACAGCCTCTGAAGCAGAGTTCAGTGCAGCCATCCTCCTGCCCAGGACAGGTGCCAGTGGGTATCCAAGGTCATTTCCATTTGTCCAAGCCCTGCACACAACATTCAATGCCCTGCCTTTCTGGAAATATCCCATTCTGATATTGAAAGGTCAGTGTAGTGCACACTGAGGCTGAAGCCCCTGGTCTCCCCAGGATGAGTCTGTCTGAGATTCTTGTGTCTCTGCTTCCCATTTCCATGCTACTTGCCTTCTTCAGAGCCACAAACTCGTTCTCAGCTGTGGCTCTCAGAGAAACTTCCTCCTCGTACCTAGGTAGAAGACAATTGGGGGTCAAGATAGGGCAGGGTTTCCCTCACTGCCTTCCCACTTTGTACCAGTGAGGAGGCAGGGGAGGAATTTCATGCACAGCTGGGCCCAGCAGTCCTGCCAAGACCCTTCTGCCCTGTGTCTTCCTCCCAGCTTTGAGTTGAAAATATAAAGGGCTAAGCTGGGACTCTCCAGTGCTCTTGCCAAGAATGCTCTAAAGTCCTCCGTTGATGCCAGTGAGGATGAAACCTGCAACTGTCAGCCTGCAGCTTTTGACCCACTATTCTCTTTGAACTTTCTTGGAGTCTGTGCCCTGGGCAACCCAAGCATCCCTAGTTCCTCAACACCTCACACAGCCATACTCACTTCTTCTTGTAGCCCTCCAGCACCTCCTGTGCATGGTTGAGCTCAGCAGCCAACCTCCCACTGTCGGCCTCCACACACTCGGCCTCGCGCCTCAGAGTCTGGATGTAGCCGTCAAACAGCGGCTCCAGGTTGCTATGGCAGCACTCGCGGTTCTGATAGAACTGTAGCTTGGTCTCCAGCAGCTTGTTCTGCTGCTCCAGGAAGCGCACCTGCACAGAGGGGCAGTGGGAAGGACAGGTCAAAGTGCCTGCTGCGCCAAGGCCGGTTCTGGGAGGGATTGTGGGAAAGGGACTCCAGCCCCAGGGCTCAGCAGGCACGAGGCAGACGTGGGTTGTGGGCTCCAAGCCACTTCTGCTGGTGCAGCTGAGTTACCCAAGCAGGTAGGGCCAAGTGCCACATGCCCAGTGGCTATTGTCAGGTACCACCCAGAGCTCAGGCCCCCTCCCTGAAGACAGTGAGCTAGGACCCCCTCAGGGTATGCGTCCAGCTTCAGATCATAGACTGGGATATGGGGACAGGAGCCAGACAGAGGAGGTCACAGGTCATCTGTGGACAGCTCAGTTAGCTCCTCTGGCCTCTCGCCCACTTCCTGCAGTGTTCAGACAACCCTACTCTTCACTGGGAACACAGCTCTCAGGATGGGGCTGCCTGGCTTCCCTGGTTCCAACACCAGCAGCAGCAGAAGCAGCAACAGCCACAACTGCACTGCTCCAGCACTTCCTGCAGTCTAGCCTATGTCCAGTCCACCCTTCCCACAAGCTCTGCTTCTCTGAACTGTTTGAGATGTATTTCTAGATCTGTAGCTCTGTGTGTGTGTGTGTGTCTGTGTGTGTGTGTGTGTGTGCGCGCGCTCCTCTCCCCTCACTGAGGCAGAGATCTTCTGTTCCTAGCTCCTTCCTCAGTGCCCAGTCCCAGTGCTGCACATGAGCAAGGGCGGAGGGGGGTGCGATCCAGGACACCCACCTTGTCGATGAAGGCAGCGAACCTGCTGTTGAGGCACTTGATCTGCTCCTTCTCCTCGTGCTTGACGCACTGAGCATTGGGGTCGATCTCCAGGTTCAGGGGTGTGAGGAGGCTCTCGTTGACAGACACGCTGGTGATGCAGGGCGGGCTGGGGCCGCACACGCCTCCGGAGCGGTAGCCGAAGCTGCGTCCATAGGAGCCCGAGCGGAAGGCCCCGCAGATGCTGTGGCTGCCGAATCCTCCGGAGAGGCCGCGGTAGCAGGAGATGCCTCGGTAGGGGGCGGCGGTGATGCAGCAGCGGCCTGGCCGGGGCCCACAGGCCGAGGCGCAGCTGAAGGCTCGGCCACCACAGTAGGATCCACAAGTCATGATGCTTTTAGTGGGGATAGGAGACTCTGACTTAGAGACGTCCAAATGGAGGGTACAGTGGACGTGGGTTCAGCTGTTTCATTCGCCTGTGTCTGTGGGCCTTTTATATACATGCAGAGCCTCGTGGTCAGGAGCAATTAGAAGCCTTTATGGGCTTGGCTTATTTAGCTGCTGTCGCTCCTCTCTAAATGTGTCTAATTGGTGTCCAGCTGAGGCCAGATGTTTGTGGCCTTTGCCCAAAACTGCACAATTTTCTTCTTCAAAGGGCCAGCTCACCTCCCCCACACCCACATCACCTCCAAATATACAGAACCCTAGAGGCTGGGAGACAGTTGTGACGATTCAGGTTGGGATGGGGGCGGGGCTGCGCTCTGGGTCCGCCCCGTTTGCTGCTGTCCCTGGTGCTGAGTGTGCTGGCACCAGAAGGTTGGGCCAGCATGAGATCAGATGGAATACAATTTGGGCTATGCTTATTGGTTTCTTTGACCCTGGTCTTTTTCTACAACCCCATCACCCCCACCAACCCAACAACCCAGAACCTTCATACCTGCTCCCAAACTGCTGTGAACATATCCTGTGTGTATGTGTCTATGTGTGTGTGTGTTTCTCCCACCCCTCCCATCCCTTCCTCCTCCCCATTCCTCCTTTCTCTCACAGGGTGCTCTTCCCACAGTCATACATACGATTGCTCACAGATGCTCGTCTGCACTTCATCCACCCTCATTGGCACCCATTTCCGGCCAGCCTGGTCAGTCTATTCCAAGGGAGTCAGTCTTCCCATCAGGATCTTCCACGAGCCTAAAGGAGAAGGTGCACACTGGCTCGCTGGACCCAGGAAAGCCAAAAAAATATATCCAACAAGGCCCCAGCAAGGATCAAATGTTTACCTTTCACCTCAGGCTCCTTCAAGGCCTGGAGTGGACACCATAGTTACAAACCCATATGGTGTTGGCCTCAGAATATGACATCTAACAGAGATGCATGAGAGCTGCTGTTACCCTGGCTCCCTGATGCTTTCCATGCTATACACTCTGAAATCCCCTTCCCAGCACAGAAATTGCTCAATCACCTTGTCAGGTGTCAGAACAGATACATATTGACATGTGCTGTCTCTCCAGTGTGGGCCTGAACAAACAAGGACTGAGTAAGGTAAGGACCAAGACACCGCCCCGCTAAGCTCTGATGACCTGGTGGTAAGATGCTTCCCTCTTCTGGAAATGGGTTAAGGCTTTGTCTCCCACTGCTTCCTTGGAGATTCACAGAGGTACATGCATGAGTAGGAAATTCCGGAGCATAGTAGAGATGGATTTAAAATAATCTGCAGGGGGCACTTAGCCCTGGGGCAAAGTTTCTTTAGAGTTTATAATGCGGCCCATTTATTTTGCCAAAATAGATTAGAACAAAATCAAAGAAAGTAGAATGGAAAATATCAGAGTAGGTCTCATTGTTTCCTGTGCATAACTATTGTCACATAGCCTTTTGTATATGATTTGTGTGGGTGGATGTGTACACTCATTCACTGTGTAAAATTCTTTCTTAATGAAATGATAACTAAAAAATGGAAATACATGGCATATTATTTGAGAATACAAACCCAGATTTCAAGCTGCCTACATTCAAGTTCCAGCTCTCCCACTCTCTAACTGTGTAACTTAAGGTAAACATGGAACTCTCCATACATCACTCATGATTTGTAAAATGGGGACAATGATATACCCAATCTCATATAATTGTTGTAAGGATTAAAAGAATTAGCTCATGTAAAGCACTTGGAACTGAGCCCGTCATACTCGTAGTGTTTAATCATAGTTGTTGTTGTTGTGGCTGCTGCTCCAGCTGCTGCCACTACTGCTGTGTCTATTTTGGCAGGATTTATGGAATATATCCACCTATGTATCTAAATCACTTATGTTCAGTTACTATTAATGGTACCTATCCTACAAGACTACAAAGAGGATTAAATAAAACAATGCCTGGGCAATACTTTACACAGCACCTGGCACGTAGAAAGTGTCCAATAAAAGTTTTCTACTATTATTCTACCATGTGGTCCTGCCAAGGGGAAGGAAAGACTGAGACCTTTCATCAGATTATTCTATTCTCTTTGTCCTAGAAAAGAACTCAAGTGCCCCTTCTTTAACTCCCAGTCCAGTTTGACTGCGCCAAGGATGGTCTATTGAGAATCTCTCATCTCAGGTAAAGAAAAACTGTCACAAGTCCTTCAGCCATCATACTAGTAGAAAACAAAAACTTTGGCTAATCAGAAAAGCTAGTAATCAGTGACTAATTCATAAATGTGTATTTGTTATTTAGCCTTAACTGAACATCATAAAACATTAGTCATGAGTCAAACAGTATAATGTCACTTATCTTGCTTTTGGCCTGAGCCCGAAATCTCCTGCTTAGTTGGTAGCAAGGAGATAGGAACCATGGAGCTGAGGGTGGGGATGTGCCTTTGTAACCAACCTGACTATAATGGAACTCCAAGGAGAATGAAAGCAAGGAAGCTTTCGCTGCAACTGGAGAAATTGAAGTTGAAATTGAGGAAGAAGTTCCTAGAGGGAGGACAGATAGCCATGTTCCTAAAATAGTGCCAATTTGGCTTTTCCACTTAGAAAAGCTTCATGACAAAGAAAACAAGCCCTCTGGACTGGCCACCTTGTTTGTGGAGAGAAGCTAAATGAGAAAACCTTCTATTCTGGCCATTGGTTTCCTCTTTCAGTCCAAGTGGACCTTGTATCAAGGGATTCCTGAAAAGAATAAGCAAACTGGATAGTTCAGCATTAGGAAGTCTTTGTTCAAAGTTGACATGAGCCCATCCTACTTCTGTAGAAAGTCCTTTGAGTTGAATTCCCCAGGATGCGGTGGATTGACAACCGGTGGTCAACTTGATAACACCCAACTGAAGTGAACCAGCATGGTGCTGGGTGTGGGAGGCCCACCTGAGGATTGTTGCCAGCAGCATGAGAGGTAGAACTGGAAAGGAAGAAGTTTAGAAGTTGTTGGGAGCTCGTAGAGGCTGTGAGAAGCTGTGGGGAAGCTATGCTGCTAGTTCTCTTGGGCTTTTCTGCTGGAGGACCTTGTCATGCTGGCTTTCCTGATGAACTTGACTATTATTATTGGAGGAGGAGCTCAGGACCTCATTGTCTGAGAATGGCTATGTTCCACTTTAGGAGAGCTCTTGTCCTCACTTTGGGCATAGCTTCCTGGCTCCAGAGGGAAAGACCCTGCACTGTTCAGTCTCCTGGAGAAACTTGGCTTTCCTTGTGGGAATTCAGCTTTCCTCATCATTGGAGGAGCTCGGAACCTCACTGTTGCTGAGGATGGCTGCAGTGCTTTTCAGTGGAGCTCTGGTTCTTACTTGAGCATTGCTTCCTGGCTCCAGTTCAGATCCTTCAGCCTGTTAGCACAGGTCCTTCATCCCACTGGCACAGACTTTCTAGGTTTCGCCACTGACCTTTGGGCCTTCCCAGTGCAGATCCATGAAACAGGCCTGCATGAGACATTGTCATGGGCTCTAGGCCTCCAGTTGGACTTGTGGGAGGCATTGTTATGGGCTCTAGGTCTTCAGCCAGACTCATGCAGGACATTACTGTGGGATCCAGGCCCTCAGCTTGATTCTCTGGTCTTTAGTGTGTGAACAGACTTCCTGCACTCTTTTTGTATATGACTCATTGGGTGGCTATTATAAAATAATCTTGAAGCTCCGGTGGTGCAATCAGTTAGCGTGTGGTACTTATATTATAAAATAATCTTATAAACGATGTGCCCTGCATTGTATTGTCTCCCCCTTTGCAGAACCCCAAACTACAACACAGGATGTGTGCACGATCACTAAGAGTAGATTCCACCTTCCAGGAGAGGCATTCAGGGATTCTGTGGCCCACAGGTCCCAGGTGTATGCTGAACGCTGTCTTCTCTTGGGAGTGGGAGAGTCACTACACAGAGGAAAGAGGTGTGGATCAGAGCTCCCAGTGTGACAGGGAAGACAGACCCACATTCTTGAGAAAATCCAGAAGTCTGGAGAGGGCTGCTTTTTTGATGCATCACCAGACACTGAAGTACACAGTGCCTACTGCCAGGGTCCTTTCTGGGACAATGTGAAGTTGAGTTGGGCTAGGGAAAAGGCAAGGAAGGCTGCTTGTGAAGGGTGAGGGTGGGCTTTAGTAAGGAGGCAAGCAGAGCAGTGTCTGTGAAAAGGTGTGCATGGAGATGTGTCAGAGAGCAGGACAGGGTGAGACCAGGCCAGGGGGTGGACAGCAGAGGTGTCCAAGGGCCCTTGCAGGAGTAGAAGGGGTCATGGGACACTGTGACAGTAGAAAAGGAAGAATTAAGCCACTTGAGGCAGAGACCTGAGAAGCAGGGCCAGTCTTATCCTTGAGGCTTGAGACTACTTGAGACTCAAGGCTGTGAGGCATTCTATGGGATACACATCTGGAGCACCCAAAACACCTGTATGCTGGGCTTTCAGGTGTCCAAGGGGCCGTGGCCTTAAGTACAGGCCAGATTCCGGGGAGGGAAGCTGAGGAGTGGTAGACTGATGACCTCAGATCCAGTGACTAGTTGGGTGGTTGGGCTGGTGAGTTGGGGGAAGGCCCACATCAGAGCCCTGCCTCCTGGGCCAAGGTTGACTGGGACATGAGCCAGTGACCCACCAGAAAGGACAAGGGGCCAAACGCCCTAGTGAGAAGTACAGATGGAACTGGAACCTGACTCAGGGGCTCTGCCTGATGAGGTCCATCTTCCAATCAGGCTGAGTCCCTGTGCCTCCCCCAACTTTTCTCCCTCCCCTGTGAGAGTTTATCGATATAAATCTAGAGCTGAGGTCGCTCACCTCCTTAGGGAAGCCTACACTTCGCTCTCAGTATTGTGCCCCTTCCCCGTCAACCTCCTCCTCAGCTTTTCCATTCCTGAAGAGCCCCCCACACACAATCCCCCTTGTCGTTTTCCACTTTTCCTCCGCTGTCCCATGTCTCCTCCTCCTCCAGCTGTCTCCCTAGATCTTCTCTCCCTTTCATTCTCCCTGATGACATCCCTAGCCTACCTCCTCCACGTCTTCCAAGTGGCAACTCAGAGTAATAGTCTAAATAAAATCAAGCATCTCCTCCTCCCCTTTTCCTCAGAAAGTCCTTCCCACCCACACCTCCTTCCTTCCAGGGTCCAACTCATACACCCCCACCTCGACTCTGCCCCAAGCCCTTCAGGATCCCTGCCATCACTGGCTGCTCACTGTGGTCAAGGACACGTTCCTCTTTCCTTCAGCTCTCAGTAAGAAACATCACCCTTCCCAGCCCCACCCCCAGCACAGGCTGCTTCATGGTCCCCACCCCATGCTACCACAAAGCATTGCACAATTAGCCACCAAGCTTTGTTGGCCCATTATTCCGCATTTAATATATAGCTGGTACTCACTTTATTCATTTAACAAATATTTACTGAGCACCTACTATGTGCCAAGCCCTTGGATTACATCCACGAATAAAAGATGTGTACACACAGATATGCTGCAGGGTTCACATTTTGGTTCATGGTCTGCTTAGATAGTCAGCTTTTCTCTACCAAGAAAAACAATGAGTTCTCCAACTTCTGGCCCCAAACTCTGAGACCATGCTGCAGAACCTTGAAGAAAGCATGGGGAGAGATGAGTGTGTGTGTTTGTATGTGTGGGGTGTGTGTGTGTGTGTGTGTGTGTGTGTGTGTGTGTGTGTGTGTGTTAATAGAAACACTGTTTACTGTATGCTACTTTCATTGAAACCAAATGACAGATGATGGGAGCACAAGGCATCCAACTCACCCCTTCCTTTGCGATCAAGCACGCCAGGCTCAGAGCACCAACTGCCCCTAACTCACACCTGGGCAAGTCTCCCAGCTTCCCTAGGCCTCTGTGTAAAAACACCAGCCTCAAATGTAATTGTAGAAATTACATGAGTTAAAGCATGGGAGAATCTTAGGATGGTATCAAGTATGGAGTAAGATGAACAGCGACAGATAGGAAGTTAGAATATTTACAAAATAGTTTTCTACATGAAAAAATATACTTCTTGCATAACTTTAAGAAACAAGCATACACCCTAGAAAAACTCTTCACAGAAGCAAAATTAAAATATAGAAAAGGACATCCATAGCAGCTCTGTTCTTAATCTAGAACTCCAGAAATAGCCCCAAGCCCATCAGGATGGAAAGGTGAAAATAACACAGAACTGCTACGGGAAGCAACCTTGGACAAAAGAAACCAAGAACGAAATAATACTACAATACACTTCCATTTGTTTATAGGAAGACTAAAAACTGGAAAACTGGGCACAGTGGCACACACCTCTAATCCCAGTTGTTTGGCAGACTAAGGCAGGAGGATCTCAAGATCAAGGCCAGCCTGGGTGACCTAGTGATATCCCATCTCAGTAGAAAAGGGCTGGGGATGCAGCTCAGTGGTAGGAAGTGCCTGAATTTAATCCCCAGGACTGCAAAAAAAAGATTTAAATAAAATTTAAAAATTGAAAACTTAACAATGTATCATTGAAGAGTATATACAGTGCTTCTAAAACTATAAAGAAAAACAAAGGATAATTAAAAAAAGAAATCCAGAAGGGGAGGTCCCTCCAGTTCAGGAATCAGAATGAGGTATAATACACAAGAAGCTTCTAAGAAACATGTATGTTCTTTTTCCTTCTCTAGGAGATAGATGACCACTTATACATTCTTCTGTGTGTTGACATATTTCAGTGAAATAATTTTACCATAAAGTGAAAACATATTGACTTTACACTGCCAGGGCAAAGACTACAGAGTGGTGGTTCCTTCAACACAAGCTTTTTCACTGAAAGAAAACAGGTTTAATGTCCTTTTAGGTCTTCAGATATTAGCAGCAATTAATAATTCCTAAAGTTCACATTTGAATTTCTTTACATCCTGTTTCAAATTGCTCCTTGCATCTTAAAAGCTGCTTAGCAAGGGCCAGCCATTAGTAATTAGCTCGAGTTAATGCATGGCAATTTCATAAGGACTTCCGCTGGCAGGAAAGGTGGTGTGTGTGAGAAGCACCTTGACTCAGCAGTCCTGGGGACACCCTGACCACTGCTTGGCTGGTGACACTGCTGCTCAGTTGTGGGCAGTGTCCAGAATTGCAGAAGAAGGTACAATGAGCTTCAGAGGTGCTGCCCAGCTCCTTGGAACACACAAAGTGACAGCAGGTGCCATGCCCTCCTCTGGGATAGGCAGATGGCTGACACTGTCTGCAACCCCTGCGTCTGTACTATCACAGGTCCCACTGTGACTGTTGTCACAGACACATTGAGCCTGATGTCTAGTTTCCTCCTCCTCGCTCTTTCCTCTCCCGCATCCTTTCCCCTCCCTAAGGCTGCTCTACTGCCCTGGCCCCGGCGCTGCGAGCCCTGGCATTTTACGGCTATTTTCTTCTCTTCAGTTTTTGATTGGTTGGTTGATGGGTTTGGGGTTCTGTTTGCATGTTCTCTTAGGTCTGCTTTGGTTTGCAGCACTGGGTATCGAACCCAGAGTCACTGTACCACTGAGCTACATCCCCAGCTCTTTTTATCCTTCTAAGAAAGGGTCTCACTAAATTGCACGGGCTGGCCTCAAACTTTCAATTCTCCTGCCTCAGCCTCTGGAATTGCTGGGATTACATGTGTGTACTGTTGCACCCAGCCTTTCTCTTCAATTTAGTGCAAGCTTCTGTACTTTATGAATCAGTTTTTCTAGGACCTGTTCTATTGGGGTAGGGGTGTTTCACAATCAAGTAGGACACAGTATAACGACAGGACACCAGAAGCATACAAGTAGCTTAGCCTGATGTCATCCATCCCCCTGGTTGCTCCACACAAGTATCCCAGAACAGCCCAAAACACCCTTCCGTTGCCCATATCCCACACACACCTCATGGGCCCCTCCTGTTCTAACCACTCCAGCCGTCTCAGACTCGGCCCATCTTCCTTGGACTGAGTCTTCCACCCTAAATCCACCAATATCCCCAACAAACAACAGTTTCTACCCTTTTAAGCTTTTTCACGGATTAAGAAATACAGGAGTTGTCAAATCTTATAGGTAAGAAAGCAACACATCTGGCTCCACTGCTTACCAGCTGGGAGACTTAGGGCAAGTTATTTAACCTTAGAGAGCCTCAGTTTCCTTATCTGTAAAATAGGGACAAGAATACATATTTCATAGCATTAACATAAAACTAAGCATACAGTGATGAATATATAATAGATAATCAATAACCAAAACAAATCCTCTTATCAAAATAGGTTGTTTCCCTACAGAACTCAACTGTAAACAGAAAAAACATGCTCAAGTGATCCAATTTAGCATCACCAGCCTGACATTTTGTGTTTCCTAGGCTGATACAATAACAGTTATATACCATCTCCTACAAAGTGTTCTACTCAAAAGTTGTGATTTGAAACTAGTCAGGCCCTTAGCCCAGTGCTACCCAAAAGAAATTTAGGAGACAGTGGAAATGCTTTTTATCTGTACCTGTCAATAAAGTAGGCACAAATGACATGTACCATTTGAGGCTTTACCTGTGCATAGTGCAACTGAGGAACTAGACATTTTATTTATTTGTAATCGATTTAAATTTAAATAGCCCCATGCACCTGTTGCCCACCACATTGCACAGCCCAGCTTTATCTAACCTTCCAGTCTGTAGGAGAGAGGTACAGGTTAAGTCCCATGTAATCCATTTTTCTTAAATCCTAGGACAATAGGAATCTTGAATGGAATGGATAGTGAGTGGTTCTTTGCAATTAATGTTAATTTCCTGGCAGGGAAAAACGGTACCATCTTTATTCCTCAGAAATGTGTGCTGCACTGCGTGGGGCTGTGGTATAGCTCAGCGGCAGAGCATTTGCCTGCATGAGGTCCAGGGTTCAGACACCAAAACAAAAAACAAACAAAAAAATCAGAAGTGTGTGCTGAAGGGTTTAAGGACTGCATGGCACACTTCCCGAAAGTGTCAAATACCTGAGCAAATATGACCTAATCGTAACAGCTGTTGAATTTACAGAGAGCATCTATTGGCATTTGTTACAATATTTCAACTCTGCTCTGTTTGAAACTGTCCTAATGAAAGTTGAAGAAGACATAAAAGAACAAATATCTAACAATCTGCCGACTGGTAGGAAACTGCAATGGTTTTTAACAGCACCCTGCAGAAGCAATGCTTGGGGAATCCAGATCTATCTGTATTTAGCAGCATTTCAGTCACTATGGAATGGAACTGTCTAGATGTGATTTGTTAACATCCCAGTCTTTCCCGGAACACACACACACGCGCGCGCGCGCACACACACACACACACACACACACACACACACACATTCCAGGCACAGGCCCCCTCCCCAGCTGGCCCAATCATCCCTCTCCTCCCTGCAACCCGCCCTCGGGTCCACAGAGGGTGCCTGCCCTGCCAGCAAGGCACTTTGAAGATGAAACGTGCTGAGTCCCCCGAGGGCTACTAGGCGGGCGTGCTGTACAAAGAGGAGGGTGCGGACCACTCCACCATTAAAGCACATTCTGGAGCTGCGTTGCACAGTTCTAACCGCCGAAGCCCATAAAGCTCAATTGCCCCATCCCATCCTCAGAGCCAAACCCCTGCACAAACCCAGCATAAATAGGACTGAAGCGCACTGAGGAGCACGTTGGAGTTTCCACCAGGACTCCAGAACACCCATCCTGCCGCCTGCAGCACACACCTTCAGAAGCACCATGACCTGTGGATCTGGATTTGGGGGACGCATGTTCAGCTGCGCCTCGGCCTGCGGGCCCCGGCCAGGCCGCTGCTGCATCACCGCCGCCCCCTACCGAGGCATCTCCTGCTACCGCGGCCTCACAGGGGGATTCGGAAGCCGCAGCGTCTGCGGGGCCTTCCGCTCGGGCTCCTATGGACGCAGCTTCGGCTACCGCTCCGGAGGCGTGTGCGGCCCCAGCCCGCCCTGCATCACCAGCGTGTCTGTCAATGAGAGCCTCCTCACACCCCTCAACCTGGAGATCGACCCCAATGCTCAGTGTGTCAAGCATGAGGAGAAGGAGCAGATCAAGTGCCTCAACAGCAGGTTCGCTGCCTTCATCGACAAGGTGGGTGTCCTCGATAGCACCCTCCCTCAGCCCTTGCTCATGTACATCACTGGGACTGAGCACTGAGGAGGGAGCTAGGAACAGAAAGATCACACACACACACACACACACACACACACACACACACACACACACAGGGCTACAGATCCAGAAATACACCACAGACAGTTCAGAGAAGCAGAGCTTGTGGGCAAGGTGCAGCTAGATTGGACTGGACACAGGCTGGACTGTAGGAAGTGCTTGGAGCAATGCAGTTGTGATTGCTGCTGTTGTTGCTTCTGCTGCTGCTGGAACCAAGGAAACCAGGCAGCCCCAGGCTGAGAGCTGTGTTCCCAGTGTAAAGGGGAAAGGGGAAAGGGGAAAGGGGAAAGGGGAAAGGGGAAAGGGGAAAGGTGCCTGACCACCACAGGAAGTGGGCAAGAGGCCAGAAGAGCTAGCTGAGCTGTCCACAGATGACCTGTGACCTCCTCTGTCCAGTTCCTGCCCCCATATCCCAGTCTATGATCTGAATCTGAGTGCACTGTCTGTGGGGCTCCTAGCTCACTGTCTTCAGGGAGGGGGCCTGAGCTCTGGGTGGCACCCAACAATCGCCACTGGACATGTGGCACTTGGCCCTACCTGCTTGGGTAACTCAGCTCACCTGACAGCAGCACCAGCAGAAGTGGCCTGGAGCCCACAACCCACGTCTGCCTCGTGCCTGCTGAGCCCTGGGGCTGGAGTCCCTTTCCCACAATCCCTCCCAGAACCGGCCTTGGCGCAGCAGGCACTTTGACCTGTCCTTCCCACTGCCCCTCTGTGCAGGTGCGCTTCCTGGAGCAGCAGAACAAGCTGCTGGAGACCAAGCTGCAGTTCTACCAGAACCGCGAGTGCTGCCAGAGCAACCTGGAGCCGCTGTTCGAGGGCTACGTCCAGACGCTGAGGCGCGAGGCCGAGTGTGTGGAGGCCGACGGCGGGAGGCTGGCCGCCGAGCTCAACCACGTGCAGGAGGTGCTGGAGGGCTTCAAGAAGAGGTGAGTGTGCCGCCCAGGGGAACCCCGGGGGAGGTTGGAGGGAAGACGCCTGAGCCCAAAGACTGTCAGGTCTGGGACCGGGATCCCTGCATTCTCCTCGAGAGACCCTCAACAGTCAGAGGCCTGGAGATGGAGGCTGACTTTGTCTACTTACGTCAGTTCAGATCACTATTGCTGTCTCCTATTCTACATCTCCCAGAGCCTGCAGAAGAATTTGCATTTTCCCACCCCTTTGAATGCAGCTCTTAAAGTCCTGACACCTCATTGGAGCTACCAGACTAGGGCCAAGCAGTACGCTTGATCCCTATTTTGGGGAGATCGTAGTCTACTGTGAGGCAGATGTGACCTAGTCATGCAGGTAGATGTTCAGTTACAAAGCAGATTAATTCACCTGGCTCAGACCAGCTTGGGAATGGGGAAGGGGGAATCCCTACTACCAACAATAAAATTGGGGGTGCAAAGAGAGTGCTCAGGAAGAAAAAAAGCAAAATGGAGATCCAATAGGCCTGACACTGCAGCCCCACCTTTCCCAGGCCCTGTCCATAACTTTGGAGGCCAGAGGAGCAGGGGCAGGTCTGGCAATCAGGCTCAGCTTCACAGCCAAGCTAGGGCTGTGCAGACAGGGGCTGCTCTCCCCTCCACCGCAGGTATGAAGAAGAAGTTGCACTTCGGGCCACAGCAGAGAACGAGTTTGTAGCTCTGAAGAAGGTGAGTGTCAGAAGCCAGCCCACCCCTACTGCCTCCCTGCCCTGCCCCTCTGGCCTGCCACACTGCAGCTGAGACCCCAGATCACCTTGGGGAGCTGGCCTCACGGCCCCTTGCCCACCCCACAGGATGTGGACTGCGCCTACCTGCGCAAGTCAGACCTGGAAGCTAACTCGGAGGCGCTACTGCAGGAGATCGACTTCCTGAGGCGACTGTATGAGGAGGTGAGGGGCTCACAGCCATGGGGGCACACGCAGGGCTCTGGGCCCACCCCTGCCAAAACCCCAGAGGCAGGAATCAGGACTCCTGTGAGCCTAGGCCCCAGGAAAGGGGGAGGAGCAAGAGAGGGGCGGGACAGGAAGGAGAGCAATGGAGACTTCAAACCAGTTCAGTAGGGACAAGAGGGTGAGATCTCAGGGACAGCTGTGCCTGGGAAGCCACCCTGTGTCCTCCCCTGGGCAAGAGGAGGGCAACAGAGGCCTCCAAAGCACAAGACAACCTTGGACTTGCTGGAAGCCTTGGCCCTCTGGTAGCCAATAGTCTTGCTTTATGTGGGTGAGAACATGCCCCCGCAATCTGCCTGTCCCCTGAGGAACACCCAAGACATGCCAGCCCCGGGAAGTAGCATAGGTTCACCTGCACCTGAATAGTTCCAGAAGCACTGAGAAGTGGGAGTCAGAGAAATATTTACACAGAAAGTTCTGTCATTCCATTGGGGCGGGGGTTCAGCTCCAAACCTGAGAGTTAGACCACAGAGCAGCCAAAGAATTAGAGGCACTGTTGGCGGGGAAGAGCCCACCTAACTTGGTTGTCCTTCCTCTTGCTCTCCGCCTGCAGGAGATCCGCGTTCTCCAGTCCCACATCTCAGACACCTCGGTCATCGTCAAGATAGACAACAGCCGGGACCTGAACCTGGACTGTGTTGTGGCTGAGATCAAGGCGCAGTATGATGACATCGCTACCCGAAGCCGAGCAGAGGCCGAGTCCTGGTACCGCACCAGGGTGAGTGCTCAGGACTCCAGTCTCCTAGACAGGACAGTGGGAGGGATGTGATGTGTCTAATAGGAAAGGTTCGTTTTGCCTGAGGATTCTGACCTCTAAGAACAGTAACAGAAGAGCCCATTGCTCTGAGATGGAGTAACATGGCAGAGCCCCCTTGTATGGCTGCACCAGCTGAGCACGTACAAACTGCAGAGTCACTGGCGGTGTCCCACAAACTGCAGAGTCACTGGCGGTGTCCCACAGGGCCGGGATAGCTTATCCTGAGCCTCATGAGCTTTTCTGCTTCCCCCAGTGTGAGGAGATCAAGGCCACAGTGATCCGGCATGGGGAGACCCTGCGCCGCACCAGGGAGGAGATCAACGAGCTGAACCGCATCATCCAGAGGCTGACAGCCGAGATTGAGAATGCCAAATGCCAGGTATGGCCAGCCCAGTGTCACGCGGCCCTATCTAACTCCCACCATTCCTTCTCCAGCCCATCTGCATGCCTAGAGTTCCTGCTTGTGGTCACTCAAGGCCAGGTCCTATTTCTGGGTGGCTTCCAACTGTGTGGCTGAGACTGGACACATCCAGGTAATGAACCTGGAACTCCATGGAGCATAACTCACTTCC
>PVLD010030026.1:0-17340 GCA_004027595.1 Dinomys branickii
GTCTGAGACTGCTTGCCTGTCCCTTGTGCATTGTCACCAGACCCTGCAGTGCCTCTGTGTGTTCCCGGTGCTGGCCAGCCCGTAGCAATCTTGAGGGGATGTGTGTTTCCAGGCCTGCGCTTCTTCTGTAGCATGCTTGACCCAGTGGCTCTCTTTTGGAACAAAGCCACACATGTGCAATTGCTGTCTGATGCTGGCCTTTCTTTCACAGTTGGTTAAGGGATCACCTCAGCTGGCAGTTTCCTTTCCTGCCCCAGGGCCTTTGACTGCGCTGAAGTTTGAAGCTGAGCTTGTCTCATTGTCACCTGGGAGGGAAAATCTGAGCTGTGGGTCCAGTGCAAGAGCACTGAGAGTGACGGGCTGCTTGTTTCCTGTCCACTGTCTAAATGCAGCTCCATCCAGACCTTCATCTCCTGAAAAGTTTTCGGTGCCACATCTCTGTGCCAGGTTTGGTCCTGGTGGTCAGCTCATCAAGGTGATCCCCAACCTGCCCTCAGAAGGGCAGCCTGCCCTGGTGGAGATCCACAGCATGGAGGTAGGGCGGGCCTGGGCCTGTGACTTTGTCACCTCCACCTGGCTACTCTGTGTGCCTAGGAACTCGGCCTCGGGAGGCTTTGGTGTCCTTGTTCCTATCTATGCTCCCAGATGCCAGCATTTCAAGCATCTGCTTCGGGTTAAGCATGGCTTACTGTGCTCAGCTATTTGTCTCATTACTAAAATTAACATCTGCCACCCCGGGGCCTCTCCTGTCCCAGGGGATGGGCCCTGCTTCAATTCTGAGGGAAGAGTGTACACGAGTCTCAGGCCTACCTGCAAACCTTGCTGGAGCTTGGGGACAGTGAGAGGGGCCGCTAGGCTGCGCCACAAACTTTGTGCCGTGGCTCCTGTCGTTGCAGACCTTGCTGCAGCACACGCCAGAGCAGGAGGAGCTGCGTGCATTCCCAGGGCCCCTCGGCAAGTGAGTTCTAGGGAGGTGTTTGGTGTGGGCTTAGTGGCAGCTGCCAAGCCGGTCCTACAGCTGTGGCACCTGTACTCACTAAGCGCTTGTTCTTACAGAGATGACACCCACAAAGTGGACGTCATTAACTTTGCACAGAACAAAGCGACAAAATGTTTACAGAACGACACCCTGCTGGACAAGGAATCTGCGAGTCTCCTCTGGAACTTCATTGTTCTGCTGTGCCGGCAGAATGGGGTCTGTGCCCTGGGCATCCCCCATGCTTCTCCTTGCTGGCCTTAGGTGGAGTTCACCCTGTCCGTGGGCTGCGGGACATGGCTCCAGGAGGATGGCATTGTGGCAGTGCCCGGGGGAGGCTGGCAGGAAGGGAGATGGGGTATGGGGTGAGTTGAGGGTAGTTCAGAGTCCACCTCTGGTCCTGTGCTGCCCTAACGTGTGCCCCTTGTGAAGACTCGGTCAGGCCCTCACCTGACAGTCGAGGACCGTCCTGTCTTCTTGCTGGCAACTCTGTTGGAGGAAACCTTGTTGTCTCCATCTTGGCCCTGTTGACCCTGCAGACCGTGGTGGGAACAGATATTGCAGAGCTCTTGTTGCGAGACCACAGGACAGTGTGGCTTCCTGGGAAGTCCCCCAATGAGGCGAACTTGATCGATTTTACCAATGAGCCTGTGGAGCAGGCAGAAGAGGAGGAGTCTGGCGAGGCCCAGCTCTCGTTCCTTATGGACAGTCAGGCGGCTGCCACCAGCACCTTGGAGAAGGAGACTGAGAGATTCCGGGAGCTGCTGCTCTATGGCCGCAAGAAGGTACTGGCTCTGCTTGAGGAGCCTGGGCATGCCTCGTGCCACTGTGGGCCCAGGCTGGAACCCCACAGGACGGAGACCAGCTCTCCTCCCGTGGGGTCAGCACTGTGCTTCTACGCTGTGCATCTTTCTGTGTGGGACACTGCCCTGGGCCAGACATCTCTGGCGGAGAGGTAGTCCCCGCTGGGCTATGCCTGGGTCAGGGCTTACAAGCTTAGTCTCCAGGTGTGTGAGCAGGGAATCCATGCCTAGCGCGGCTGCTTCCTGCAGAGCATTGGGATGACAGTGCAGGAGGCAGCCAAACCTGTCCTAGGTTAGGTTCAGTCTGCAGCATAGCCAGGCGAGCTCAGACCCCAGAGCTGCATACAGGTATTGGCACTGTGGCTGCTCTATCTGCTGCTGCAGAGTGAAGGGACTGTGGTCAAGATGGTGTCTGGCAGGGTTAAACTAGAGTCAGGGAGCTGGCCATACCACCCTGGCCTAGGGCTGTGCATGGCAGGGACATCCAGCACTCAGAGCTCCCTGTCTACTATATCATGATCACCTCAGAAAGCTGAGATTATTGTTTTGTTTTGGTGGGGGGATTAGAGCATTGTTCTGTTGCTACAGGAAGTACACCAGAACTTAAGAAAGTTGTGTTTTTGAGATTGGGTTGCTGTATGATTCCCAGGCTGGCCTTAAACTCCTGTGCTTAAGTGATCCGCCTGCCTCAGCCTCTCAAGTAGCTGGGACCACAGGCGTGCACCAGTGCTCAGTGAAAGCTCATACTGGATCAATAGGATTAGAAATGGGCATTTTACAAGTGTTGGGTTATGTAAGCAATTAGCTTTTGGTGACGTCCCCTCCCCGTCATGTTTTGCTTCCTGGTTGGAAAGTGTTGGGTTCCACCCGTATGGTTTGGGTATAGGCTGTGTTAAGGTAGTCATATGCCTGCTCATTTGTGGGGTGCATGTGCCATCAGAATAGAGGAGCTGGAGTGATGTGACTTCCCGCAGAGGAATGGCCAGGATGGGGTGCTGCTTCCTCCAGCTGGCCCACGTCTTTATGCTGAGGTAGAGATAAGAGCAGTGCTCGCCTGGACTTGGAAACAAGGGCCAATGAGGAACAGTGACATTTCTGCACCAGCCGTGGGCACATGTGTTTGTGGTTGCCTGTTGTCGCAGCATGGAGTGCTGATGGCTCGCTCACATGAGCACTGAACTGCTTCACAGGACGCACTGGAGTCTGCCATGAAGAATGGCTTGTGGGGCCACGCCCTGCTCCTGGCCAGCAAGATGGACAGCCGGACCCACGCCCGAGTCATGACCAGGTGGGCCCTCCTCGTGGAGCCTGCTGGTGGGGGGGCATCGGATGCAGCTCCTAGGTCTGTATGGTCTGCTCAGCTTGTACTGGTGAGGGATTTCTAAATTTTTTATTAAGTGTTGGTTCTTCATATTTTATGTAAAGCTTCAGCAAATCCTCCCCTGGCACCTTTGTAGCTTTCCTAGATGCAGATGTGTATGTTTGCTGAGGCTAAGCATCTGTGGTGATTAAATAAAAATGCTGGGACTAGGCTGGCTCTCTCCCACGAAGCCAGGGTCAGTTTTGCCGTTCCGTGTCTGCTCAGGTTTGCCAACAGCCTTCCCATCAACGACCCCCTGCAGACGGTCTACCAGCTCATGTCCGGACGCATGCCTGCTGCATCCACGGTGAGTGCCCGCATCCTCGGGGTTGAGATCCACACCTCTCCTGCTTTCTTATGGGCCCAGCCTTTGGGGCGTTCCAGTGGCGCTCCAGGGGAGGGCTTGCTTCTGTGTTTTCTCCTTGCAGTGCTGTGGAGACGAGAAGTGGGGGGACTGGAGGCCACACCTGGCCATGGTCCTGTCCAACCTGAGCAGCAATGTGGACGTGGAGTCCAGGACCATGACTACAATGGGTGACACCCTAGGTGGGTCAGCGGAGGCGGCTGCCTGCTGTCCTGGGAGGCTGCGGGCCAGCTGTGGAGGCTGCGCCAGGAACACCAGGGCTGTGGCTGCCGCTTGCTCAGCGCCCCACCCAGCCCTTTCTCTGGAGCTGAGTCAGCTGTTCTCTCTCCCAGCCTCCAAAGGCCTCCTGGATGCTGCACACTTCTGCTACCTCATGGCCCAGGTTGGATTTGGGGTGTATACGAAGAAAACCACAAAGCTCGTCCTGATTGGATCAAATCACAGGTGAGGCAGAGTGAGCGGTGTCTGCTTTTGTTTAAGGAGGAGTAGGTCCCTGTGTTGTAGTTCCTGTGGAAATCACCAGCCTTTTGCCTGGATTTGTCACGTGGTGGGACACTTTCCTGCGTGATTTACTCTAAGGTTTGTCATGCCAGTAGTCAACCACTTTTCCAATCTGAATAATGTACTTTCCCAACAGCTTGCCATTTTTGAAGTTTGCCACCAATGAAGCTATTCAACGCACAGAAGCCTATGAGTATGCTCAGTCTCTTGGGGCCCAGACCTGCTCCTTACCTAATTTCCAAGTAAGCAGGAGGATGTGGCACCCTGCCTTCCAGTGTGGGTAGTGGCCAGCACTGAAAGCTTTGGGGCCTCTGCCTGGGGAGGCAGTTGATCCATAATACTCAGAAAACAAAGCATATGGAGATGAGGATTTCTCCAGTTTGGCTCTATGGTGGCACACACCTGTGATTCTGGCCCTTTGGGAGGCTGAGGTAGGCTTGCTGACAGTATAATTTTTAAAAGGGCTGTGGATGCATCTTGATGGTAGAGTGCTAGTCTAGCATGTACAGGGTACTGGGTTCAGTTCCCAGGACCACAAAAAAGAAAAGAAAAGAAAAGGCTGTAGCAGGGGAGGCAAACGTGCTTCACAGGAGCTCAGCTGCTTCAGTCTTACGCCATCAAAGCAGGACGACTGATACTGTTGGTGGCGGACCTGGGGGGCAGCGACAAGCGGGAGGTAGTGAGCAGTTCACGGCTTACGGGATCTTGTTAGGACAAGGGAGTCCTGGGGGCTCAGCCTGAGTGGTTAAATTGCTGTAGGTGTTCAAGTTCATCTACTCTTGCCGCCTGGCCGAGATGGGACTTGCCACCCAGGCCTTCCACTACTGCGAAGTGATCGCTAAGAGCATCCTGACGCGACCCAGTGCCTACTCACCCGTGCTGCTCGGCCAGCTAGTCCAGGTGGGTCCAGTGCCTCCCAAGGCTGCTGTGCTGAGCACAGGGAGCGTGGGCCCAGGTTGCAGGTGTGCAGTCATTGTCACCATCAGTGCTGGCTCTAGCAGGTGCCCAGAACCTGTGGCATCACTAAATGCCCTGGGCAGTTATTTTGTGTTTTTCAGTCTTAGCATAGCAGGTACTTTGTGCCGGTACAACTCAGCAGTGAGTTTTGACATCAGAAGGACCCTGTGTTGTTCACACCTGAGCCAGTCAGTCCAGAGCTCAGGATTTGGGTCCTGGCTTCTTCTCACCTGTTTAATGGAGACACACAGCCAGCTGTGGCAGCCACCAGCACCAGACATGCTGGGATGTTCCCTTCCCGAGTAGCTCCATTCTTGAAAACGTGCCATGTGAGAAGTGTGAAAATTTGCTACAGTGGAAACCTTTAGATTTACATAAAATGTAGAGTAATTAACAAATAGACATCTGTGTCTACTGCTTCAAGCAGTTATTAGAACATGTGTTTCCCACATACCTGCCAGGTCCCCAGGTACCATCAGAGAACATTCCCCTCCCTACCATGGCTGAGCATGGGTCAAGGGAGGTGTGTGTGTGTGTGGAGATCGGTACCACGGGCTCCTGTGGTCACTCAGCTTCTCATTGCCCACGCACACTTGATTCACATTCAGCACTGGCCAGGAGGACAGGCATAAAGAACAGCCTTCCTCATGTAACCAGGCAGTAACTGGAGCTTTGTTTTGGGGCTTCTAGGTGGCTTCCCAGCTGCGCCTCTTTGACCCTCAGCTGAAGGAGAAACCAGAGGAGGAGTCCTTTGTGGAGCCTGCATGGCTGGTCCAGCTGAGGCATGTGCACAGGCAGATTCAGGTAGGGCCCAGCTCCCATGAGGCATAGCCTGCCTGGGGCCCGGCCAGGGTGTGTGGCCAGGGTTCTGTGCCGTTTCTGCCTGAAAGGTATTTGATCTTGAGGGTGTAACCTTAGAAGCATGTGTGCTTAGGGGCCCTCCTTGCCCAGGCTGAGCATCGGATGGCTGTCTTCCTCCTGAAGGGGGCGTAAGTGCTGGTAGCAGAGGGCTGTGTGCCAGGTGCTGCAATACCCTGTCTGCAGCACTTGCCTCTCCTCCCTTAGGAGGGCACCGTGCCCTGCACCCAGGATGGAGCTGACCCCTGTCAGTGTCCCAGCACACCAGGTTCTGAAGCGGAGCAGTTGGACGGCCCTGGTCTCAGCCAGCTGGTGGGGCTGGGGACTGAGCCCTCCCTATTGCCTGGCCCAGAGTGCCTGAGCCCAGGTGGGCAGCTGCCACCCTCAGGTGGGTCCTGTGGCCAGCCTGCCTTCTAGGGTCTGTCTTTGTCTTTCTGCCTCAGCCAGTGGATGTCTGGAGGCTCCTTGGCCTCCTTACTGTCTGTTTCTGCCCTTGTTCTTGATTTCATACTTTTTTTTTTTTTGGTACCAGTAATTGAACTCAGGACCTTGTGCTTGCCAGGCAGGCACTTGTGCCACTGAGCTGTATCCCTCGCTACCCTTGGTCTTGAAATTGGCCATCGCTGACACCTCTGCTCTGCCAGGCCAGGCCAGGCCAGGCCAGGCCCTGAGCTCCAGCCACCTCTCAGCCTCGTGCTTCTCTGCAGCTTCGCAAACCTGCCTCAGAACAGGGCTCCCACCACCCACCCGCACTTGGCTTCTCCCTGCCTGCCTTATCTCAGGAAAAGCCACCCCATTCCTCTCGTTTGTACCCCACACGTCCTCCGGTCAGGTGAGCACCTTTCCTGCCTTGCCTGCCTTCTGCTGCTCCCCCCGCTGCAGAAGGACATGTCTTTGCCCCACAGACCCCTGGATTCCTGTGCCGGCCTCTAGCTTGGTGTCCAGCCATGTCCTGACTCAGGTCTCTAGTCAGACACCACCCTCTTCACCCGAAGACCCAGCTACACTGCTCTCCTCGCCCCTTCCCGTACCTGCTCCTGGGCTCACCCCCACAGGGCTGTTCTCTCTTGCTGAGACGGGGTCTTGCTGTTACCCATGCTGGCCTCAAACGCCCAGACCCAAGTGATCTTCCTGATCAGCCACTCAAGCAGCTGGTGTCACAGATGTGCACCACTGTGCCTGGTGCCCTGTTCTGTCACCACGCAGGTGGTGCCCAGGACGTGCTGGCAGGCACAGGCCCCTGCTCACGCACTGGGTGGGTGGGTGCATCAATGCCATGGGTGGCCTATGACTCCTTTTGCTGGAGGAGAGGACTTGGTGAACCAGCAGGGCTCTGTGCCCAGTCGCTGCATAGTTGCCTGCATCAGCCATGTGGGGGTGGAGGCCTGGGTCCACTCTGCCTTACCCTAGAAAGCAAATGTGTTTTTGCTGCACCCCACTAGCAAGGGGTATTCTCAGCCACTCCGGTCAGAGTGTGGCTGCACAAATAACTCGGAAGAGATGTCCACAGTGTGCTGTTCGGCTCTTTCGGCCTCAGTGACTTTGCCTTCTCCACTGTCCCTACAGCTTCGCAGACTCACCCTGGTGGCCAGTCTCCCCGCCCCGCTAGGGTGCCGATGTTCCCAGTGCCACCAACCCTGGGCAGTCTGGAGCCAGGTCCTGGCTATGGAACCCCAGGGTCTGCACTCGGCTTACCAGAGCCCCCCAGGTCTGATCCTGTGGCTCTGTACCCAGGGCCAAGCCTGCCACCTGGCACCTCATCTCTTCAGGACAGTGGCCCCCTTCTGCAAGCCCAGAGGCCTGACCCAGGTGCGTCTGCCAGGTGCTGTCCTGAGGGCAGAGCTAGGCTGGCTTTGGCTCTGCAGGTAACCAGAGGCAGAAACTGTGGACTAGAAGCCCTAAATGTCACAGCCAGCGTGGTTGGCTATGCTGGGAAGCATAACGGCCATTCGGGGTGTGTTCAAACGTCTTGGGCATGTACTGGCTCTGTCCACAGGCTGTCCTTGTAAATTCCTATGTGGGACACAGGTGGAGGGGCGGGCTTCTGCCCGTGGTCTGCGCCTGCCTCTCTGGATCCATGTGAACAAAGGGAATCACAGGCCTAGCCTTAAAGCAAAACAATGTCCACGTGCTTGGGAAACCTTCATCTTGGTGTCAGATGCCTGCCCTATGTGCCCTACACTGGCCTGGGCTACTGGCCAGCCTTCCATTGCGCAAGTGCCCTGCTCCTCATCAGGAGCAGGGGGTCACAGCCACTCTTTCCTGTGTTTGCAGGTATGACGCCTCGGGAGTCACCTGTCAGAAACTCACTGCCCGAGCCAAGCGAGGAGGATTTTGGCGGAAATTTTCCTAATCTGGTACTTTACCACTTCTTTTTAAACTGTGCTTTCTGAAAAGTTGATGGAGTAGGTAGGTTCTTCACTTGTGAATAGGAAGATAATGAAAGTTAGGAAATTATCTTTTAGTTTGTTTCTTAAAATGACTTTAATCCTTAAAATACAAAGTTAGTAAAAACATTGGTAGGAAAAGGGGAGAAGAGAGATCTCAGTAATGGAAAAGCAACTCTTAACTAGGTAGAGGGAAGAGCATATGTAGTGACGTCATCTGATTGTCTAAAGTGGAAACCCTCCCTGGTTTTGGCACCTTCCTGTGCTCCAGAGCCCCTATTTGCCCTGAAGTTACAGCTTATTTTAGCGGACATGTTGGTACAGGTGCTCTTCCACAAGCCACGTGCCGGGAGCTGTTTCACAGACCGCCCCCCGGCCCGGTGGGTGCAGCGTCCACAGGCAGTGACTCTGGTGTGGAGGCACATTCTGAGTGCCATGGTTTCGGACATGCAGCCCATGACCATGTCTAAGTGTTGGCAGCAGTGTCATCACCAGGAGTGACAACTTTCAAAAAGCCTTTGATTGTCTCAACCTCTCCCCGCCGGGCTCTCGATGATCACACCCTCTGATCTTTCTCATCCTACTGCCCGATCCCGTGCTCTGACCTTACCCTCCGTGCCTTCTACATGCCACCTCCTGAGGGAGGCACACTCACCCTGCTGGTTTCCACAGGACCTGGAGATGCCCCCAGCCTGGGACAGCGCTGGCTCGGGATCAGCACAGCCTGTCCCGCCTCTGACACCTGTGCCTGAAGCCAAGAGAGCAGCCCCAGCAGTCCGGAAAGAGAGCAAAGAAGCCAAGAAGGTAGCACAGGGCCCTGTAGGTGCAGCCATCCAGCTGGGCAGAGGAGGCGGCTGGGGAGGAAGTGAGGCGCCCTGGGGCTCGCGCGTCTTGGCACTTCTCCTTGGAGGAGCGTGCCGTCCATACAGCAAGGGTGTTGGCACAGCAGCTGGAGTGTTTGTATTTGTCACTTGTGGTCAGTGAGGACATGTCCGAGCCCCGGAGCTCTTTTGTGCCACTGCCTGTCATAGCAAAGGGCCCTCTGCAAGTCAGGCAGCTGCTCCATGTCTTCTGGCAGTGTTGGTCATGTGTGCCATGTGCCACAGTGTGTGGCTGGGGCTCAGCCTAGTGTGGCAGCCGAGCTGAAAAAGAAAAGACACTGGGGATACGGCTCAGTGGCACAGTGCCTGCCTGGCAAGCCCAAGGTCCTGAGTTCGATTCCTGGTACCCACCCCCCTGCAAAAAAAGAAAACACTGTGCATCTCCTTTTCTGAGCACACAGTGCAGAGCGGAAGAGAGACAACACCGCTGTGTGGCCGACCCCACACCAGCTCTCGAGCCTTTTCGCTTCCCAGAGGGAAATGCCCTGTTAGGCTCTGGCTCAGACCCCTTGGGGCCCTGCGTCCTTGTCCCCAAAGCACACAGGCTCAGAGGGGCTGGGTGGTTTTCTCTTTAGAGCGAGTCCTGGTTCTCTCGCTGGCTCCCTGGGAAGAAAAGGACGGAGGCATACCTGCCAGATGACAAGAACAAATCCGTGAGTGTCTTGAGGGCAGGCTGTGCCTGTCCCGTTGCTTGTGGTTCACAGCGTTTCCGGATCAGGACAGACTTGAGCGAATGTCCTTCGTCAGACTCAGGTTGTGTTGCGCTTCAGCCTACTGATTTTTTTCTTCTGAAAATCTCGGCAGATTGTTTGGGACGAAAAGAAAAACCAGTGGGTGAACTTGAACGAGCCGGAAGAGGAGGTGTGTTGTGATTTCAGGTGTTCGCTGCCAGTGTATTTTAGGGCTCCTCTCAGGGAGCCCTGGCTGGGCTTCCGGGTGCTGGGTGGGTGTCTGAGTTGTCTCTCACTCTGCAGAAGAAGGCTCCACCCCCACCTCCCACGGCGTTCCCCAGGGCCCCAAAGGGGCCTCCCCCTGGGCCCGGCGGGCCTCCTGCAGCCTCTGTGAATGTGTTTTCCAGGAAAGCAGGTAACAGATGCCCCCGGACAGAGGTCAGGGAGCATGGGGCGCACCAGGGTTGAGGGCAAGTGGGTGTGGTGGAAGCAAAGCCCCCAGCCCATATCCAGCCCTCTGGCATAGGCAGTGCTCCTTGCACCCGTGTTGCTGGCAGGGGGCACAGGAGCACCCCATGCCTCAGTCAGGATCGCGGCCCGGGCGCTGGGACGGGCGGGCCCCCGTCCTGTGGAAACCAGCAGGGTGAGTGTGCCTCCCTCCCTCCCTCCCTGGCAGGCGGATCCAAAGCTCGATACGTGGATGTGTTGAGCCCGGGCGGGGCCCAGCGGAGCGGGCCGGCCGCGGCCCCTGCAGAGTTTTTTGCTCCACTCGCCCCGCTTCCAATCCCCCCTAACTTGTTTGTGTCAAACCCAGGTAGGCGGCAGCGGGGAGGCGGGCGGCGTCTGCTATGCCTGTCTCTCTGCCCTGACCCTGTCGCGCTGACTTGCCACACTGCCCTGTGGGAGTAACTGGCCACAGTGGGCTCAGAGGCGAGGGTCAGGGCATATGCTCAGCAACTCCAGCCTCCCCTGGGCAGCTCCCTGGGCTGTGGGAAAGGACACCTGGCATGAGGTGTTCATTGGCCGCTGCCCTGTTTCACAGATGCAGAGGAGCCGCAGCTTGCAGATGGGGCTGGCAGCGGGGCGCGGGTGCCAGCTGGGCCTCAGGCTGATACGGAGCCCACAGAGGACCCCAAGGTAGGTGGAAGCCACAGACCTCCTGCTGTCCCCTTCCTTCTGCGTGAAGGCCCCAACCTGCGCATATGCATGTGCCCTGCTTTCCGTGTTGAAGCCTTCAGGTGGGGCAGTGGCGGGACGTGGGGGGCTGAGACAGTGTCCACTTGGGAGGCAGAAGGCCATGCTGGAGGTAGGTGTGGCAGGCACCCATACTAGGGCTGAGCTAATGCTCAGGCTACGCCAGGGACACTTGAGTTGGGAAGTGTTACGGGTTTGTATTTTACCACTTTTCTTTCACATTTTTTTGGTACCGAGAATTGAACTCAAGATCTTGTACTTGCTAGGCAGGTGCTCATGGTGCTGAGCTACATCCATGGCACCTACCACTGTTTTTAAAAACAAGAAAAAAATAAAATCACTCCAAGTTATAAAAAGGAAGGAGAAATTACCTAGCAGCAACGAAAGTTAGACAAAGTGTATCTTCACCTGCAAAGGACAGATGAAATCCTGTGTGGAACAGAGCCATTCAGGCTTGGTGCCAGGCGTGTGGGCTGGGTGTCCCCCGCCCCTGCTGTGACAGTGCTGTCCCTTCTCCCAGTGGCCCCCATCTGTGGATGGGAGTGACAGTGGTGCCCGGGAGGAGGCCACTGTAGTAGGTGTCCTGTCGGGTGGTGTACTGTCAGAGCCCCAGGGCCTGGGACGCACAGGCAGGCAGGTGTCCTCGGAAGGCACCCCTGGTGCCCGCTGCAGAAGGGACAGGGCTGGGGGGGGCAACCTGTGGCCTGGGTGGTGTTTTTCTGCCTGGTGCAACAGCCTTCAGCTCCCTGGGTTTGGGCTGCATGTCCTTGGCAGCTGTCGATCTCGGCAGCATTGCCCCCTCGTCCTGAGTGTCTGCCCTCTAGATTGGAGGACCCCAGGGCAGAGCAGTCGGGCCCCTGCACAGAGTCTTCCCATAGTCCCACCTGGCAGCTTGTTTCCATTGCCTTTAAGAACTAAGGGAATGATTAGCTGTGCATGGAGGCTCATGCCTGTCATCCCAGCACTCTTGAGAGGCTGAGGCAGGAGAATTGCAAATTCAACTTAGCAAAACCCTGGGAATGTAGCTCACTCAGTATGGCACTCCTAGGTTCAGACCACAGTATTGCAAAAAACAAACCAAAAAACCCCTATAAAACTCTTAAGAAACAAAACAGCTATGGGAATGAGTAGGCTGTAGCCCAGGGGAAACCTCACCTGCTTCTCTGCTGTTAATTAGAGCTCCTGATAAAGGGTGAGGGGCTGAGGCCTGCCCTGCTATGTCACAGCTTCCCCTCACTGTGTCTTGAGTGCCCTGAATTTCGAGGCGACACCAGTTGAAGCTGGTGTGACCTGGAGCCTCCTCCAGGCGTGGGGGCGTTTCTTGACACAGCCTGCACGCAGAGGGCTTCAGGCTCCCCCACCTCTTCCCCGCTGCCATCCCGCTGACCCTGCTGCGTCCTGCAGCTGTCTGTGCTGGGTGGCAGCTCGGTGTGGGCTGGCGTGCCGATGCCGTGTGTCTGTGCTCTTGCTGTCCGCAGCTATCACGCTGGAGCTCGGTGAGCTCGCTGTCCCGGGAAGTGGGCCAGCACTTCCAGCAGGTACCAGGCTGCCAGGCCTCTGCTCGTGGGTCCTGTGTCCCCTCACTGCCCTGTCTGTCTTGTTGCTAACCGCCCTGTCTGACCCAAGCCACACAGTGCCAGCATGCAGTGTTCCTTTCCTTGAGTGGCCCTTGTGGGTTTGGCGTTAATGCCTGGTGCCCTGTGATGACACTGACCCCACAATGGAGAGTGAACGAGTGACCTTTGTCATTCTGCTTCTGGGCAGGTGTTCTGAGCCCTGGTCCTGCAGCCTCGCTGCCTCTTTGCCCTGGGGCAGGACATGGGGCGGGAAGGAAGATTCTCCCTGCTTCAGGGGAAGTCTGTTCCTGGTGAGCTGATAGGACCTGCTGGCTGTCCCAAGGTCATACGGCAAAAACAGGAACACCCCATCTTTGCTGTGTTGTAGGCTCTGGAAAGGCCCACGAGGCCATTGGTGGCTGCGTGTCAGCTTCTCGCTTTCTGGGGTGCGCTTGCAGTTGACTACCTGCGGGGCTGAGGCTGCCAGGGTGTCTGTGCGAGCGCTGGTGTGTCGCACCCGCATGCTGCTCAAAGTTTTGTCAATTTCTTATGAGCCACCTGGTGAACACCCAGTGCTGCAGCACTGCCCCACCCTGCTCCTGGGCCTGTTGGAGAGCATTCACAGGCCTTCCCAGGAGTGGCCCTGTCTGCAGGGGCAGCAGCACTGTGCAGTGCTGCTTCCCTGAGGGACTTCTGCTTCACAGGCTCCCAGCGACCACCTCGTGGAAGGGGGCCCTGCCATCAGTGCTGTGCCCCTCTACAGCACCAGCCAGGCGGCCCCGGTGAGTAGCCCTGCGTGTACAGCCAGGGGGCTCTTTCCATCCCATGTTTTTTCTTTCCTCACCCTTAGCTGCACCGCGCAGGGTGTGAGGAGGCTCGGTCCCCAGCCCCCTCTCCTCTGGGCCCCCACCACAGATGGAGGTGCGCTGTCAGTGCTGCTGGGTCCTGTGGTTCCTGGCCTTTGCCCTTGACTTCCTGTCCCAGGAGGGTGGGACGCCGTCCCCAGGGCCTCCTCCCCAGCGAGCGTCTCTGTCCTTCCCAGGCGCAGGAGTGTGAAGGGGGTCTTTCCTGAGTTGAGTGCAGTGGCCATACAGCATCTGCTGTTCTGGGGCTGAGGCCCAGTGCCATCTTCTCTGACCCGTGCCTTGGTGACACATCTAGTGGGTTCTTGACAGTGTCGTTTTGGTGGGGACCCTCCTGCCTGCGATGCCTTTGCCATCCCAGTGCTGGCTGAGGCATGGTGGGGGGCACCCTTGGGCAAGCGTTCTAAGTGGGCACTGTCCTCCTTGTCTTTAGCCTGAAGGGAGACCTATGACCTTGGGTCCCACACTGTTGTAGTCTGGCTGGTGGTTGGGGGTGTGCTGCCTCGGAGAGCAGGGCTGGTGGACCTCTGGCAGCCTGAATGTCCAGTCCACCCCATCCTGACCTTGCAGACCCTACTCCGCCACCAGCCTGGTGGTGAGGCTGAGACCCCAGCTGTGCTGCGTCCTGGCTGCCTTCTGCACCCCTCTGCTCTGCAGCTTCCAGCCTGGGAGGGGCTTCCCTTTCGTTTCTCCTGTGGGTGGTTTATCTTGTTCTTAGGTCTGAAGGCAGGAAGGGCAAACACTGGCCTCACTTCCATCCAAATCTGCTGTCCCTGTTCCTGCTGCAGTGACAGGCAGGCCACAGGCCATCATCCTCCCTGGGCTTACTGGACACTGCCAGGCCAGCCCTGCATGATTGGCCTAAAAAATGACCTCTGACTCTGTGCTAGGAAACACGATGTTTCAAGCCCAGTTCCGTACACTGAAGCCTGGGGCTGACTCACCAGTGCTCAGCTCTGGGGATCCCCTCCCTCCCCCCGGGTTCTGTGTGGACCACCCCACCCACCGCCCCTGGAGTGTGCTTCCCTAGGATGACTTGTAGAGCTCAGTGCTGGTCCTTCTCCTCCAGGCCTCTGCCACCTCAGGGAGCTCATGGCCCGGGAGGACTGGCCAGTGGAGATACCCAGCACTCAACTAGAACTGTCCGTCATCTGGCCTCATGGTTGGGACCCTGAAATGACTGCTGTCTGCCAGGAGCCAGACAGGCCTGTCAGAGTGTCATGGTCCCTGAGCGGATACAGCAGTAGTTCGGCCGGTCATACTGTGCGTCTCCCTTCTCCTTCCTATCTGTGCTCAATACTGCAAAATTAATTCCATGGTCCTTCTAGGGTGCTGAGTACGTGAGTGGACTCAGACTTTTTCACATAAAGGGTGACGCTCCTTCCTCAGTTGCTTAAGACGCTTTAGGGACATGGTACAGACATCTGGGAGCATCGAGGAAGAGAAGCTGGGACCTGTCGTGGTCCCACACTTCGTGGGGCTCACGAGAGGAGAGAGAGTGCCTGGGAGGGGCAGGTCTCAATCTACTGCAGCCCAGGTGGCATGCCGCTCCCGTGGTCAGCAGTAGCTGGCAGTGGAGAAGAGGCTGGGTGCTGTGGGGTCTGTGTCTCTGGGGATGAAGACGTGCGGCCTGACTAGGACCTGGGTGACTCAGGTGGCACAGCACTGTCACCTGGAGAGCTGTCAAGCCTGAGCAGCTGGTCTGGTTCCAACCCAAGTGCCAGCCTATGGGTGTCTGTCCCAGAGACGCCAGTAGGGTTGGAGGGGGCTCGGAGCGACTGCTGCCCCAAGTGCCCGCACCACACCTTGGCTGTGGCAGTGCAGAGCTTCATGCCCCAGTAACTGCTCTTAGAACTTATTAATGACCTGTGGGGATTGGGACGGTGGGGAGAGTCAGGTATTTATGAAATCAGTAGGTAATAATGTAGGTTCTGCTGGGGATGTAGATGATTTGGTATTTTAAGTAGAGAAACTAGCACAGCCCTTCCAGTGCTAGTTCACTTCCTCCTGCAGGCAAGACACAGAGCAGCTTCCAGACTTTGACAGGTGAGGCTGCCTGGAGCCCGGCTGTCACTGGGAAGGCGTCCCGGGCGCGCAGTGCTGGCATCCCCCGCTGATCCCGGACCCCAGCTTGCTGGAGTCCAGCCTGCGCAGGCTCTGCATCAACTGCCAGCCACTTTTGATCTAAGAAGCTTCCTCCGAGGCGGGAGCTCCTATTTTTCCTAAACGCAAATTGTTAAATAAAATATTTTGGGCTCTCAAGCACCTTCCCGTGTGGTGTCACTTTTTAGGGGCTAGTGAATTCCGGGGTCCTCAGGACCGCTGGTCTGGGTCTGGGGTCGGAGTACAGGGACCAGGGGCCAGAGCTCCTTCGGGGGCGGGGCCTGGGGCTGCAGTGCGGCCCGGTCCTCCGGCCGCCAGGGGTCGCTGTGCGCGGTGCGGTGTCCCCCTGCGGCCGGTGTGGGTGGGTGGTTGCTCCGGGCGCCGTGTCTGCGCTGACCCTGCTCCCGCTGGCGGGCCAGGGCCCGCGTGGCCTCCAGCGTCGCCCGGCCCCCTCTGTCGCCTCGCTGTACTTCCTTCAAGGACGACGGGCGGTCTCCGACAGGCCCGGGCGCTAACGGCAGTTTCCGGGTTCCCTCCAGGGCTCGCGGGGACCGGGACCCAGGATGCGGCCTCTTGGACTCAAAGGCGCCGTCCGCGACCTCTGACCGCGCCTGCAACTCGGCCTCCCCCGAGCCGCTGCCCCGGCGAGGCCTGGCCCCGGCCATGCCGTCCAAGGCCGTGTGTCTGCGTCATGCCGCGGCTCCCGTGCCCGGGGAGGCTGGGATGCTCAAGGGGCAGCGTCCCACCCTGGCCCAGGACCTGGCTCTGAGCCCGGGGTCCCTGCCTGGCACCTGCAGCGAGGCCCCCGAGGACGGTCCCACGCTCCCTCGTAACGATCACGCAAAAGCCGGCAGCGAGACCTCACCGGCCACGGCCAAACCCATCACCCCACACCCCCCGATGCGGCCCAGGCTGGAGCGAGCCCTGTCCCTCGATGACAAGGGCTGGAGGAGGAGGCGATTCCGAAGCAGCCAGGAGGACCTGGCCGCCCGGGATGGGGCTGGTCCTAGCGGAGGCTCCGTGCACAACGCGTCCCCTCAGACCCTCGGCCGCGGTCTCCCGCTGCCTTGCCTGAGCATGTCCTTGCAGGAGATCCCCAAGCCCCGCTGGGCCTCGAGCAGTGCGGGTGGGAGCCCGACCTCCTGGGGCGACCGTCTCTCGGGCATGGTCAGCACCTCTCTGGATCTGCTGCACAGGGAGGCCTCCCCAGGTGGGGGCTCCCCCAGGCTAGCCGGCATGCACTCCGCACGCCCACCAACCTCCTCGGAGCCCACTGTGGCTTCCGACCCCCTGAGGACTACAAACCGGGTGGACTCTGAGCAGGGAGACTGCAAGCAAGGCACACCAACCAGGCTGGTCCGTGCCCACAGCAGCCTGGGCCCTGGCCGGCCCCGGAGCCCCCTGGCCTGTGACGACCACTCGCTGCACTCTGCCAGGTCCTCCTTCAGTCTACTGGCCCCCATCCGCACCAAGGACATCCGTAGCAGGTAGGGCCTCCCCTCCTGCAGGGCACTGTAGCCCCTCCCTGGTGGGCGCTGGGCACAGGCTGGCATCTCACCAGGACATTAGGCAGATGCAGACATGCCTGGCCGGGGGACCTCAAGCAGAGGCACACAGGCTGAGGAGGGTGCCTCCATCTCTCCAGTGCTATCCAGAGTGCTGGTCCTCCCATGCTTTGTGACAACGTGAGGAGGGCAGCATGTGCCCACCCATGCACTCTCCTTCCATTCCTGCTCTAGCTGTGGGTGCTGGGCTCTGGCCTGAGAGGGGCCCTCAGCCCTCAACTCGCCTGTGGCCAGCAGGGGGCGTGTGCAGGCATAGGTGGGAAGTGCATCAGCCTCCCAGGCCTGCCTGGGCCCGTGACCG